>PVJA010043202.1:0-16898 GCA_004027025.1 Myocastor coypus | reverse complement strand
CCCCTCCCTTCCCTCCCCCCTGCCCCTCTTCCCCCTTCTCCTGGCAGGAAGACGGGGCTTCTCCCCTCCTCAGCCCCTGCACCCTGCTTCTGCTGCTGCTCATGCCAGCCAACGTCTGGCTCCCAGCCTTCATTCTGCAAAGGGGAAAAATAATAGCTACTGGATCCGGGTGGAAATGCAGCTTGGGGGATCCCAGGGCTCCCCGGCTACTGCCTGGGGCTGGAGGGCTGCCGTCCTGGCTCCCGGGTTCGTCCGCCCTGCACGGGCAGGGGACACTGGCGCCGCACCCTGAAACAGAGACTCCTGCCGTGGGGGCGGGGGGCTTGCCGAGCTCAAGGCGCCGGGGCACCAATCGCAGAGACCTCGGGAGCCGGTGACAGAGCTCTGGGCCTGAAGTGCCCGGCCAGGCCAGCTCGGGCAGAGCACAGGGTTGGCGGCTCTGTCCTAGCCACTCCCTGCCCTGAAATACCAGTCCTGCACCCAGGCCAAGCTGAGCTGGGCGCTGAATGAATGAATGAATGAAAATAAAAATGAATGCATCAAGCACATGCAGGGGGAACGGAGGCTGCAGCGGCCCCAGCAGCCCCTGTACTCCCCGGGGAGCCCTGCGCAGCTGGGTGCTGATGTCACGTGTCACCCTGCATTCGCTGGGTACCAGGCAGCCTCGTGCCTCAGCCACCCGAGGGCGGGCTGACAGCCGCGTGCTGCCGCGCAGCCTGGGTCTGTTACTTTGTCACCCTGAGTGCTTCTCAACCAGGGGCAGGTGCTGCCGCATCTTCATTCGTGCGGGGACCAAGCGGACCTGCAGCGCAGGCTGCGCGGCACACATTTACTTGGTAGACACAAAGGCTGAGCAGAGATGGGTGAAATCCAGAGGCGCCGCGAGCTCGCGGCCCTCCCGGTGCAGATCTGGGGACCCCCACCCCGTGCCCCGGCCCTGCCCCACCCCCACTCACCCCAGCTCCTCCAGGAAGACCTGTGGGCACCCGCGGCCCCGGGACTGGCGCCTGGGAGCCGTGGCGGCTGGGCACAGCTCGGACTGCGGACGGGTGAGCTGCACGCGGCTCGCTCACCCCAAAGCCGGCACTGCTGCCAGCCGCCGCCGCGGGACTGCACTCGGGTAGCCGGAAGTGGAAGGCGGCCTCTCACAGTGGGCCGCACAGGGGCGCGCTAAGGGTGGATTACATCAGAAACACGTCTGTCTTTCTTGGAGACAGAGGCAGAGGCACAGAGCCGGGGGAGCCTGGGCTTGTGTACACGCTCTCGTCTGAAATCCCGATGCCCAGATAGCGATAACAAAACCTGCTTCGCAAGCATTGAGCATCTGGAAGAAGAAGAAGGAGGGGGGGGGGGTCAGGGGGCGGAGTGGGCGAGGGGAGGGGGAGGGGGAGGAGGAAGAGGAAGAAGAAGAAGAGGAAGAAGAAGAAGACGAAGACGAAGAAAAGTCCCAAAGCCATTATTTTTACAGTGGAAATTTCCTTTTCAGTGTTTTTAGCCTAAATTTTAGAATGAGCCAATAGCCGACCTCAAGTTTCAGCGCAATTCAGGGTGTTAATCATGAGGTACTCCCCTCCCACTACCCAAAAAGCTGGAATAAAATATTCCCAAACAACCCCCAAGGTTTATTCACCTGTATTGACTTTTTTTTTTTTTTTTTTTTTGCCTGCCTGGAGGTCAGAAGCGCTGGCAGGAGCCCTGGCAGCCCCTTTGGCATGCAGAAGTTCTCTCGGTCCCAAGCTGCTGGGGACGGCGCCTCCCGAAGGCACCCAATCCTCCCCTGTATGCCAAGCTGCGGCTGCTTGGCGCGTGTTCACATGGATGAGCCCTGCTGCGTGTAGCAGAGGTGTGGGAGACACAGGGTAGGAGGTACGGCGTGCTCGCTTTGTACGGCACCCAAGCTGCAAACCTATTGGTTGCTGACCCCGTCTGGGGTGGGCCTTCCGTCCTCAGTTGGCTGGCCGGCCTGTCAGTCTTGCACAGACCCGCCCAGCGCTCGGCACGGCGAAAGCCGTTTGGACCCAGGCCAACCAAGTCCTGGGACATCCTGGGGGTCTGGGGACAGTTTTGAAAAGACAAAAGTTGCAGGGCTGAAAGGGACCAATGAGCTTGGGCTCAGCTTGTGGCTCTTGGAGCTGCATCACTACGTTCTTTGGGGACAGGGTTTGAAGTAAATGTGGTGCCATGTCCCCACGTGCACGGGTGGCACTGGAGGTGACAGGATCTCGGCCGGCTGCAGTGCGCGGGAAGACCCGCAGTGGGTCCCCTAGGGCAGCCCGGAGCCAGCGGCCCCGCGCTAGGACTCGGCCATCCGAGGGCCCGGCTTCCCCGCCGGCCCCGGGGAGCTCTCCCGCTGTGCAGCTGTCCTCCTCCCTCGGGGCCACCAGCGCTGTGGCTCGGGGTCGCCCGCCTGCACCGTGACTGCAGCAGCGCTGTGTCTCCAGTAACCCCCGATGGACGTGGACGTCTCTTCCTCGTCCACGGAAGGACCCCGTGGCCGCCTGCGAGGTCCACCGGGCGCACCAAAAGGGCGCCGGCGTCCTAAGGCCCGTGTTCACCTCTACGTTCTCTTTACGATGTGAAGCCGCATGCTGACGTCGCGAGCAGCAGGGTCTGGGCCTCCGCGGGAGCAGCAGAAGCGTTCTGTGAGCAACGTGGCCGTGGCCGCAGCTCGTGCTTACCTCAGAGAGACTGCTCTGTCCCCACGCAGGGGTGGCTGTGGACGTGGCAGACGTGGTCAGGTGTTGGGCGTGAGAGAATGGCTGTGGAAAACGAACGGAAGGCTCGGGCGCCTCTGATTTCACCAGAAGTTGGAGGGCTTTGCGCGTTCACTAAGTAACGGGGGCAAGGTACCAGGGCGAGGCCCCCGAAGTGCCACAAATTGTAGCGCTTTGTTGTGTAAGCAGCGAAGTAGGCTTGAAAGAGATTTTAAAATACTTCACGAAATTATGAACAGGAATCTCTCTGAGACGCCTCCACTTCAACTGGAACTGGGGACAGAGCCAGGGCTCCTTGGAGACTTTTCTGTCGTGAGGATGCTATCATTTAGATTCAAAATGTCCCCCAATGTCTCCTGTAGTTGGAAGCTGATTGGATTATGGGGTGTGGTGCTCCCCGGGGATCCACCAGGGACCAGGTCTTGGCTGGCTTTTGCTGTAGGAGGAGGGGCCTGGCTGGAGGGGTCCTTGGGGTGCCGTCTGGGATGGGGAGTGCTTGTCCCCGCCCCAGCCCGTCCCTTCTGTGCCTTTCCCCTGGCCCCCAAGACCTGAGCCTCTGCCTGCTGGGGTGCTACGCAGTACCCAATGCCAGCTGCGTACTGAATATGCAGCACCCGCGACCTCAGCGCCCTGAGAGGCTCAGGCCGGAGGGTCACAGGTCCAAGCCCACTCTGGGCCACTTAGTGACCTGCAAACTTGGTCACAAGTTCAAATACACAAAGGGCCTTTGCTTGGAGCACCGCAAAGGTGGGAAGCTGGGCCGCGATTAGGCAGCGGGACACCCTCCAAGCTGCAAGCTCTGCTCCCTGATTTCCTGACGGCCAGCGGGAGACAGATCTCTCTGTGTCTGTCTTGTGAGCTACAACGCTTGCCTTAGTATTACAGGGACAGCGGGCCGCGCCACCCAGAGAGGGTCATGAAAGCTCGTGGGAGGTTCATGGTCTTTTGCGTCCTCTGGGACAGACGCCCCAGTGGCGGCGGTGACTGTGCCATGAGCCCTGCTGCAGCCACGCCAGCTGTGCGGGGGACACGCGTGCACCGTGACCAAGACGCTCTTCCGTGTGAATGGGATTTTGCTAATGAGACGCCCGCAGCGGCGCCTGTGCACCAGCGGGATCCGTTGGCTCTTCTGTGGGATAAAACGAAGAACCCCGTCCAGAACGTGGGCTGTGGGGGCTGTGGGTGTGGTGCCGTGGCAGGGGCTCCACCTGGTGGAGCGGGCCATGGACTTGGTCGACAAATGAAGTCAGGTCCTGCATCCGTGGGTGTGGACAGCCAGATGCTGCAGTAGGTTGGGGTGTGGTGGGTACAGAAAGGCGGTCTCAGGAAGTGAAAGGTGGGTGCGTGGGTGGGTGGGTGGGTGCTTGGCCGTGTCACCCCAAGCGCTGACGTCGCCTCTGTCTCCCTCGCTTGCTGTCTGTGTGGGCCACGCTTCCCTCCGAGCTGGGGCGTATCTGTGAGGGAGCATCGGGTCTGGTGGAGGCCTGGGTGCCCGTAGGTGCAGCACGAGGAACAGACGGGCCATGGAGCGCGCCCCATCCGGGCCACGGGAGGGCCCAGCACCATCCCAGAAGCGAGGTGCAGCAGTCTCCCCGTGGGCAGGCGCGGGGTGTCACAGCGCACTCGCTGCCTTTCTGTGTCTATTTCTTCCAGTGGCAGCTCCGGGGCCGCGGTCCTGTGCAGTGCGACCTAGCCTTCAGTCTGGGGCGACATCCTCGCGCTGAGCTGCTGACTGGGGCCTGCGATCGCTATCTTCATTTCGGAGCAGAGCTGCCGGCGCAGCGCGGGGATCCCCCCCCCCCCCCCCCCCTATCGGAGCACAAAGAACCCTGTGTCGGACACTTTTAATCCAAAAGATAACAAAGTAGAGCAGAGCTTTTTTCTCTCTTTCGTTCAGTTTTTAGACAAGGTGCAAATTCTGCTTTGCTTTTTTTTTTTTTTTTTTGCAGAAGATCTGAAGAGGGCGTGTGGTGTGCAGCTTCGGGCCTTGGTTGCTGGCGTCCAGGCCGGAACGTGGACTCTGAGGCTTCACGAGCAGCCTGCCTTCGCTGCCCGGATTCACACGCCCGGTCACACTTCTATTTATTCTAAGTGGAACTTAAAATATTCAGAGCCAGGGTGGCAGCATGGCTGTGTGACTGCAGGGTTACATTGGGCCCCAAACGCTCAGCACATTCTACCTGTGCCGACTGATTGGTCGCCATGGCCCTGCAGGCAGGGGACAGGATCGGTCTCTTCAGCTTGCAGTGCGTTCGTAACTTGGACCGGATGCCCCTGGCCAGGGCTGTGGTGTGTGTGTATGTGCGCGTGTGTGCACAGCCCGAAGGCAAGCCTGCTAGACAATCTCTCTCCCCAAAGCACAGCCCCAGCCACTTTATATTTTATTTTGACACAGGGCCGTCCTGACCCCTCCAGGTGGCCCTTGCGCTTGGGGCGTCCTGCTGCCTCGGCCTCCCCAGTAGGCGGAAATCTAAGTGAGCACCGCCGAGCCCCGTGTCCAACCTGGGCTCCAAGCGGCATGGGCCCCGCGCCCATGGGGGTCTCTTCTGTGGTTTGCCCTCTCCTGGGACACAGGGCAGCTGTAGCGGATTATCCATCACAGCCTCCAGTGTCTGCAATGTGCAAGCACGTTGCTCCGTGCTCACGCTCTGCAGTGACGCAGGAGAGCTGTGGCCCCATCCATGTGGAGGGGACTTCCTCCCGGTGCTGCGGTCTCTGCTGCCCGGGCACAGCAAGTCCTGTACCTTAGCAGCAGGAGGCTGAGGCAGGAGGATCCCTGTGAATTCAAGCCCAGCATGGGCGACGAAGTGAGCTCAAGGCCGCCTGAGCGGCGCAGCGAGACCCTGTCTCAGAGAGACAAAACAACCCGAGGGGCTGGGGAGATAGCTCCGAGGCACAAGTGCCTGCTGGGCAAGTGCAAGGTCGTGAGTTCGAACCCCGGTCCCAAAAAAAAAAAAAAAAAAAAAAAAAAAAAAAAAAAAAAAAAAAAAAAAAAAAAAAAAAAAAAAAAAAAAAAAAAAAAAAAAAAAAAAAAAAAAAAAAAAAAAAAAAAAACAATTAAACAACCCGAAAGCAAGCGGAGGAAAACGGCCAGGAGGTCCTTCCTGTTGCTGGCCGTGGGTCTGGAAACTGAATACCAAGCTGACGCCGCGGTGCTTTCCGGCCACAAAGTGGCATCGGTGGTTGAAGCACACGGTTCTCCACTCTGCCGGCTCCTCCCTCTCGGTGCCGGCTGCTGCCTAGAACCTGAAGAGGTCGCTAGAGAGGGGGGCTGCAGGTTGGGGTGCGCGCAGTGCTCAGGATGGGGGTGAGGGCAGATCCGTCCCACAGGGCGGCTTCCGCCCCGCACGGAGTGGCTCTTCCTTCTCCTTCTAATGAAATGAACCAGCACAAGGCGCTTACGGAGTATGCTCTTTTTTTTTTTTTTGGTAAAAATCGTCCAGCCTCCGTTGTTACTTTATTGTAACAACAAAGAACTAACACACAGGATAATGGCATGTGTTAAACACTCCATTAAAGTTGTTCTTATGAAGCCTGTCTCTTATGACTTGGATCTTCAATGCCTTCTACATTCCCGGGTGCTAGAGGCCTGGTTGCCTGCCAAGAGCCACTTGACCTGTGGTTGGACCTTTAAGAGGCACGACTTGGTGACAGGAAGTGAGCTCACTGGAGGTGGGGCTTAAGGGGTGGAGTGATTTCATTGGCGGTGGGGCTTAGGGGAGGAAGTTTATTGGGGGCGGGGCTTAGTGGGAGGAGCGCATCATTGGAGCTGGGGCTTAGTGGGAGGAGCTTGCTCATGGCGTGGGGCTTAGTGGGAGGAGTGTGTTCATAGGGGTGGGGCTTAGTGGGAGGAGCTTGCTCATGGGTGGGGCTTAGAGGGAGGAGCGTGGTTATGGGGAATGGGGCTTAGTGGGAGGAGCTTGTTCATGGGGTGGGGCTTAGTGGGAGGAGAGCGTTCATGGGGGCGGGGCTGTGGGTCAGTCAATAAACTGGTCTGAAGCCTCTGGAGCCACGAAGCCACATAAGTGTCCCCTGCAGCCCGCTGGCACTTCTCCACGCAGGCTGTCCCGGGCTGGAGGCTCTGTCTCAGGTGTGAGTGACTGTGTCCCCTCTGTAGGCCCGGTTCTGGGCTGCTGCTCGGCTGGCTGGGTCTTCCCCTGGAGCTCGGTGGCGCTGTTGCCGCCCTAATGCTGGCGGCGCCCTCCCGCCGAGCTGCACCGAGCACCTGCTCCTGGGAGCTGGTGGAGTGCAGACCCGGCTCAGCCCTCGAGGCCCATGGCGCCCGACCCTCCGCCCTGCAGGGACCCCGGCCCTGGTGCCATGACGGCACTGTGGTTCCGGAGGCGAAGGCCCACGACGGCACGAGACAACGAGTGGTTTCAAAAATATTTTATTTCTGGAGCAGGCGTAAGGTCTCAGCCGGGTCCTCCCAGGCCTCTGCACAGAAGGAGGCGGAAGCGATGGCGGAACGCACCCAGGCAGTGGAACTCACACCTGCAGGACGGAATGATGGCGGCGTGGAGCAAGGCCGTAGAAAAGCTCACCGGGGTACGGACGGACAGGGAGAGGCGCGGCCGCTGCCTGCTGTGCCACAGCAGGAGCCACTTGTGGACCTGTCGTGGCCTGCCACGTGCATCCTGGCTTCATCATGCCGCCTGCCACGGGAGGCCTGAAGTGTGGCCTGAATCGTCCAGGGTCCTTCTTGGGGGCCGGAGGAGGCTCACGTGGGGCGTGATGGGGAAAGGGCCTTATGCGCACGCAATTCCAGTCCCAGAGGAGCTAAAATGCTAGAATTAATGCTGAGTCCCCAGCACGCACTCGCTGCGTGGCCAAAACATGTCCAGCCCGTATTCTCTCAGAGGGATCTCTCCTTCCACCACGTGGTCTCTCCCCTTTGCCAGAGACTGGTTATCAAAACAGTTGTAGGAAACAGCGGGGGACCCCTGGGAAGCCCCGGGCATCTCCCCCTGACTTCCCGCCCTGCACACACGAGGACGTGGTAGAGCACTGGGGGCGGTCGGACTCGGCGGGTGGTGTGCACACTGCATCGGACAAGTTGGTGGGACAGGCCCGGGTGGCACCTGCTGTGGCCAGGGCATCCTTAGAAGGTGATAGTCCTACAGTGGGCCGTCTAGCCAGGGGCAGGGGTCGACACACCCACTGGCCTGACCGTGGGACAGTGGGACCCGTGGGTGTTGCCACTACGCACAGGGAGGAGGCTCATGACGCCGTCACAACAGAGGGCCAGGCGGATGGGCAGGGGAGGCTGGAGGCGACCCCAGAGAGGGTGGAGGGGGCGGCTCCCCGTGCGGCCGCCAGGGGGAGCTGCCCGCGAGTCCTGGTATCCTGGTCATGGCTTGGCAAGATGGGTGGCGGGGAGATGGCCTCGGGGCTCAGCGACAGTCACGTGCCCTCGTCCCCCACGCTGCATCTGGGCTGAGAATCTTCGGAGAAGGGCGGGGCCGCGACCTCCACGGACGCGAACCCCCCGCGGGAGTTGTGGTTCGCTGCGGGTCCTGGCGGGCCAGCGCTGGGCTTGATCCGGTGGGCAGGACGACGGACAGCTCTGCTGCCGCCCGCGTGTTCGGGTCTCCTCTGAGGCCCTAGAACATTGAACACAAGGAGAGGACCGGTGAATGCTGCTCTCTGTATGCTCCCAGGAAGTCTCGTTCAGCGGGCTGGCCTCGCACACGCCATGGCCATAGAATAGCATTCGGGGTCCCTGCCGACATGGCTAAGCATGGCGCAGACCCCGCAGGTGCACGTGTTACTGTTTTAGTCCTGTGGGAGGGGCCCAAATAGGGAGGCGCTGGTGCCTTTAAAAGGCGGGGCCTATTGGGAGGCAGTGATGTCACGTGGGCCTGACCCGATTGCATCCCTTCCCCTTCCCTTGGCTTCTTATTTTGGGGGACCGTTTTTTTGCAGCATGCGTTTGCTGGCAGCACGAGGGGCCTGGTGGGCCTGATCCAGATACGGTGCACAGGGGCCTCGATGGGGCCCTCTGAAACCTTGAGCCCCAAATACTTCCCACAGAAGCTACCCGCATCTGGCGTTTTGCTACAGGCCTGGAAAGCTGTAGCGCGTGCCATGGCCACGCAGCAGGGCCGGGGGCTGCAGGACAGGGCGTGGGCCGGCACGGGTGCAGGGGGACGCACCGAGGGCGAAGCTAAGCGAGTTATTAGGGGATGGGGCTGACGCATGTCGGTGCAGAGGTGACCCCGGGCTCCCTGGTTAGCACTGGACAGAAAGGAGGAAACAAGGAGACCGCGAAGGAGAGGAAGCAGAGGGGCGACCCTGGGCCCGGAGCACCCCTCGGAAGCAGGGTGCACAGCAGTGTCCCCACACAGAGGGCCGAGAGGCGGGGAGTCGCCCTGCAGGGCGCTGGGGGCCGCATCTGGAGCCCCGCAGCAGGCATGTGACATAGCATTGGCCTGTAACCCGGAGTGCAGGAATCAATATGCGTTTAATTAAATGATTGAATATATAAATAAATGATGGCAGAGCTGCCTCGGTCATGCACACGGGCTCCCTCCCGCAGGCGCTCCGGCAGAGGCACTGCCTGCCCAGGGCCCAGGCGTGCTCGGGGCGCCAAGGTCGTGGTGCTGGGGAACATGGTGGCCTTGCCCGGGGGAAGAAATCCTGCAGGCACAGCCTCAGCAGATGGCAGCGGCCAGTGCCAGCAGCGACGGGCAAGGCACTGTGTGGGGCTGCGGCGGGGGGCATCGCCACGGTCTTCTGCTGCAAGAGCAACCACGCTGTGTAGTCGAGACGAAAGGGGGAGGAGGAGGAGGAGGAGGATGGGGAGGAGGAAGAAGGAAGAAGGAAGAAGAAGGAAGAAGAAGAAGAAGAAGAAGAAGAAGAAGAAGAAGAAGAAGAAGAAGAAGAAGAAGAAGAAGAAGAAGACGACGACGAAGAAGAAGAAGAGGAAGAAGAAGAAGAAGAGGACTGACACCCTCTCGGCTCACCAACCTACAGAGCACCTGATCAGGTCTCCTCCATGCTCTAACAACTGGGCCATCTCAGAAGGACCAGCCAAATAGCTCAGTGGATTAAAGCACCTGCAACTAGGAACAGGGGACAGGGGTTCGATTCCTCGGGCCTGCTGTGCCGGCCTCGGCCCCGGGGTGCGCTGAGGTGGAGACAGACTGGGCGTGGTGGAGCGCGCACGAAATCCCAGCTCTTGGGAGCCTAAACACACGTGGATCGCGACGAGTCCAATGTAGCAGTGACACCCTGAGTGCCCTGTGGACTCTGCCCTAAAATACAAACAAAACAAAACAAAACAAAAAGCCCACCACGACCTTCCCCGCGGACTGTCCTGATGAACAGAAGCCTAGGAAGTGTGGTAGCTCCTTGTCCGGGGACCCTGGAACAGAAGCCACGTGTCGCACAGGAAGTTAGGATGAGACAGGACCAGAGGATGTCAGAGGCCAGATCTGGCAAGGTCCCCAACAGGCCCGATGCTGAGGCCTGGATCCCAGCGGATGGCGCCATGGGAAAGAGGCACAAGGGAGGTGGCGAGGTCTGGCGGTGACATAGCTTCCTGGGGTGCAATCATATAGCTCTAAAACGTCGCCCCGAAGTCCCCCGAGTGCAGAGGTGGTCACTGCAAGGCGACGGGCTCCAGGGTGCAGGCTCCTTGGGAGGCGGGGCTTGGCCGCAGGGGTCCCTGGGCTGCGGCCCTCGGACTCTTTCCTTGGCCATCTTTTTACCGCAGCGGACATTGGGCTGACGCCGGCAGCCCCAGCATCTCGGACACTCGGGCCAGTGCCAGGGGTGTGTGCAGACCCTGGCCCCAGAGAGCGGGGATCTCGGGGTCACGGGACATGCTCCTCGTGGCTGATGGGTGTCAAGGGCCGCAGAGGCCATCAGCCATGAGGAGAGCCCAGGGCCAGCGCACGCAGGTGTTCTTGCTCCTGGAAGACCAGCACGCACTCGCTAACTGACTGCTTGGGCTGAACTGTGTCCTAGCCGTGCCCACCTGGAGAAACAAACTAAGTGGCACCAAGAGACCACGTTTCTGAAGATGGACAAAGGTAAAACCGAGGCCCTAGGGTGGCCCTGGGACCTACAGACGGTGACTCTCCATTGCCTGAGCCACCCGGGTCGGGAACTTTGCTCTGACACCAGGCACAGCGAGTGAAAGCACGGAGTGTAACCCAGCTACCACCGAGGACTCCAGGACGACGCCCGGGGGTGGAGGACAGGGCCCACGTCCCAGGCGCAGGTGACGGGCCGGTGCTGCCACCCTGCCTGCTCTAGCACCCTCCCGTGGAGAGTTCCCTTCCGCTGCTTCTGCAGGCAGCATGGTTCTCCATCCGTGGCTGGGCCTGTGGCTGGGTCAGCAGTGTCATGAGCCATGGAAGTCAAGGCCACGGGAAGGGAGCCGGCCGCGTGGCGGGGCTGGAATCGTGACCTCGGGAGGCCAACCTCTCGCCCCGTGTCCTCTCTCTGTCCCTGCCCTTCCATGTGGGTCCACCTCCTTCTGGCCCTGAAGCAGCCCCGACTGCGCAGCCCGGATGTGCACGACACCGGCCAGCCGCGTCCCTTGCCCAGGGAGCAAACCTCACAAGATTCTGTCAGGTTTTTTTTTGGTTTTTTTTCGTTTTGAGACAGGGTCTCACTATGCAGTTCAGGCTGGCCTTGAGCTCACTTTTGTAGCCCAGGCTGGTCTCGAACTCGCACTGATCCTCCTGCCTCAGCCTCCCAAGTGCTGGGATTACAGGCGTGCGTCACCACGCCTGGCTAAGATTCTGTCTGTTGTTGTTTTTAGCAAGTCCTAGAAATCCCCAAGGCACTCTCAGCTGTGGCACCAGGGCTCCCAGGACCCCGCTGGCCCCTAAGGGGCGTGGGGCCAGGTGCTGACGAGCAGGGTGCAGGGCGACCTTTAGGATCCAGAAGGTCGCTGGGCAGGCGGGCGGCACCCTCCCGGGCAGGCTGAGGCAGGAGGGTGTCGGTGCATTGGAGGCCAGCGCCGGCTGCCCAGGGGGCCGCTGCTGCTGTGAGATAGCGTGCACGTCCCAGAAATGGCTCCGCTAAGAAGCCTGCCAAAGCACACCAAGGCCCTAGGCAGAATCAAATCAGGGTGGCCACGGGGTTGGCATTCCTGCAGATTGAACCCGGGAACCTGGCACCTGGCTGCTTCTTATTTATTTTTTAATTTTTTTTCTTGTTTCAGAACTTTTGTTTGTTTACTTATGTATTTTTATGTATTTTTGTTTGTTTATTTTTATGGCCGGCTCAGCCCACCCCGAGGGCAGGGCTGGCGCAGCATGTGGTGCCAGGGATCAAACCGCGGTCCCTGCAGCCGCCTAAGCTTTCCTAAGCAGGTGCTTTAGACCACTGAGCCATTCTGCTGGGCCCCGCACCTGGCTGCTTTGAGGGCCTCTTTTTGGGGCGTTTTGCTCTCATTTTCCGCCAGGCTGCGCTGCACTTCGGGGTTCCGCTGCCTCAGGCTCCGGGAGCCCAGGGGCCAAGGCGCACGCTGGACATGAGTTTCTTGGCATAGCCCTGGGAAGCGAGCCCAGGAGTCCCCGCGGCCTCTGTGGCTCTGGGCACCCGGGTGCTGCTGGGAGTCTGAGGCAGGAGGGCTTCCAGGTTCCCCTACGTTGCTGCTTATAGAGCGGGGGGTGAGGCGTCAGCCAGAAGAGCCCTGGGCGGGAAGAGACCGAGCCGGACGCCGGCAGGGGCGGGCAGAGGAGCCCGGGTGGCGGGGCCACGCGAGCAGGCGTGGGGCAGCCCCGAAAGCAGCTGGAAATGCCACCAAAACAGCTCTCCCCAAAGCGCTACGGACATCGCGGGGTGGGACCCGAGCACCCCGCGTCCACAGCAGCACAAGCCACAGCAGCCACAGGGAGCTGCGGCTCCTCGCACCACCCGCCAGTGCGCATGACGACCCCGGGCAATGCCTCCGTCCTTTCAGCGGAGACCCTCCTGCCTCAGGCCCCCCCCCCCCACCCCCGCTGGGCCGTCGGCTTCCTTCCGGTTGGGGACCTTCTCCGAGGGTCACGTGGGGTGATGCTGCCAGAACCCCAATGACTGCAGACGCCCAGACATTCCCGGGGTGGCCCAGGAATCGGGTCCAGTCCCAGGCGGGGGTGGGGTGGGGGGGAGCACGGGTGGTCTAAGGCCCACGGAGCCGGGCCCCCGGGGACGCATGACCGGAGAGGCTGCCGCGTGCTCAGGTTGCCAAGAAAAGGAGAAAATAATGGGAAGCCGGCTGCGGAGGCGGCGCGCGCTGGTCACCCTGGCGCTGGGGAGGCTGAGGCAGGACACTCCTCACCACCTGAGCTGTCTACGCTGAGCTCGAAGCCAGCTCGGGCTGCACGGCCAGACCCCACCTCCAAAAGCCAAGCCCACCCAACGAAAAGCTGCGTGTTCCGAGCCCGAACCCCTGGCGCCGGCACTGTCCTCTCCCGAAATCCCTCCCTGACCAGTGCCTTTTACCTGGGAGAAAAAAACAAACCAAAAAATCTGCTCGCAAGCGAATTCCTCCGGCCGCCTGTGAGGCCACCCGAGCCTTCTTAGGGGCACCTTGGGGCCAGAAATGGGGTTCGCCCTGGCCTCCCTGCCCCCCCACCCGTGGGGACGAGGAGAGCCTGGCCTCGCCCCGTGCTCACGTGGGTGGTGACCGAATGGAGGGGGCTGCCGGGGGGAGGAGACGTTTGGGGTGTGGGAGGCCGAGGCAGGAGGGTCGCCTGGGTGCCTCGGCCAGGCTCTGCCTTGGGAGAGGGGGCCGGGAGGGGAAGGGAGAAAGAAAAGAGGGAGGGAGTGAAGGAAGGAAGGAAGGAACGGAAATTAAGAAGGTGCCAGTGCTGGGGGCAAATGCTTAAGTAGAAAATATTCCTAAATTCCGAAAAAGCCATCAAGCTAAAAATAGTTTACAAGCCGGGCGTGGTGGCACGTGCCTGTAATCCCAGCACTCGGGAGGCTGAGGCAGGAGGATTGGTGCGAGTTCGAGACCAGCCTGGGCTACAAAAGTGAGCTCAAGGCCAGCCTCAACTACATAGTGAGACCCTGTCTCAAAAAAAAAAAAAAAAAAGAGCAAAAGAAAAAAAAACAGTTTACAAATCCCGTTGAATAACGACGAGTTTGGTACATGCAAACACCCACGCATGCACGCACGGGGGCACACACATGCACAACACGGACACACGCACTGCACTACTGTCTGCACTGCCCCCTGGGGCTCGGGGTGCGGCCGCGGGGTTTCCGGGATGGGACGGCGAGTCCCTGTGCCACCCCTGTGCGGCCCCCTTGCTGCCCCGGAGACTGGGGGCCTAGTAAGTTTGCAGGCCTGACCCTGGCTGGAGGCCGCCATACCCGGGTCCCCCAAGGGGTCACCTGGGGTCCCTGTGCCTGCTTGCAGCAATAACAGCCTCCCCCCCCAGACCTCACGAGAGGAGCCAGCCTGGGCCCCGCATCGGATAGCGAGGGCCCCAGGTGGAGAGCCTTCCCCGCCGACACGTGCGAGGTGACCCCGAGTCCCTGGTTCTACTTGCATGTGCCGTGTGACCTTCACGGTCGGCCCAGGGCCGTGGGAGGCCCCAGGTCAGAGGACAGGGGACCCGCGTGCGTTTGTCTCTAGGGGTGCCGTCACTGCTCATGGGGGCGAGAGTCTGCGGTAACGGCCTTTCCTGCCCACGCGTCTCTTGGTCCCGCAGCCACGCACGCACCATTCCCCCGTCTGTCCACCCCGTCTGTCCATCGGCCATCTATCCACCCATCCATCCCCGTCTCCCCGTCCCACTATCTGCCGCCCCACCTCCCTGCTATCCTCTCCCTGCCTTCCTCTCTCCGTTCTGGGGTCCCTGACCCGCAGTAGGCAGCGCACCCCAGGATCCCCTGGCACCCACAGTCCGAGCAGCCGTCCGGCGCCTCCCTCTTCCATCTCCGACAGGCAGGCACTGGCCCTGCAGGCTGGGCGCCTGTGTCCTCGGCCGCAGCTCACAGCCTGCAGGCCACAGAGAATCGTTCCTTTTGTGCTCTTGTGTGATCCACGTGGATGCTGAGGGCCAGGTCAGCAACATGGGGTGGGCTGGGGGTACCGGGGAGGCCGTGGCAGGACGGAGCTGGCACCACCTGGGCGCCAGCTCAGAGCCTGGCTCCTTGCACATGCGGCGAGCCCCAGCAGAGAGCCCGGGCCGACACTGACCCGAGGACGGCCGGGCACCGCCTGCCCCGTCCTTCGCACGGCCGTGGCTGGCTTCCCGTCCCGTGGGAGGCTGATCTGCAGAGCAGGGCCTGCGGGAGGCAGAGCCACAGGACGGCTCCCAGGTCCGCTGTGGCGTCTTGTCCACACAGCACCCGGGCCGGGCCCAGGCTGCACCTCTCCGGCCGGGTCTCTGTGCTCTGCCCTGCTGTACTTGGGGGACCTGGGCTGGAGACACCTGCTGCCCCCCTGTGCCACAGCTGTGTACGGCCTGGGCACACACAGCTACGCACACACACACACACACACACACACACACACACACACACACACACAGCTGCTGGCCAACACCCCACACCTGTCAGTCCAGCTGCCGTTTCTGAACCTTCCTGATGCGAGCCCAGCGTCCAGATGCCGAGGGCAGTGTCTGCCTGCCTGCCTGCCTGTCCGTCTGTCCGTCTGCCCGTGTGTCCCTCCCTCCTTGCTACGCAGCAACCTGCTGCCCCGTCAGTCACCAACCTCTTAAATCTGGGGGGGCCATCTTCCTTCCCCTCCCCCCTCTGGCGCACGCAGCGTCCCCCCTCGCCCCCCCGCCCTGTTTCGGGGCGCCCTCTCCGTCTCCCGCGGGCGTCCTCTCCCCGCGCACCACCGCCAGCCGTCCGTCGCAGTCGCACCTACTTCGCCGCCCCAAACTTGCGGCGCCCGCGCGGATTCCGGTCACGTCCGCCTCTGGCTCCGGCTCCGGCTCTGGGCTCCGGGGACCTTGCGGCCAGGGGCGGCCGCTGTCCTCAGGGCGGCTGCGCTCTGCGGGGGGCATCACCGCGGGCACCAGGGGTCTCCGCAGTGCCCACCCTGGCTCTGGCATTTTTGCTCCTTTGGGGTCTTGGGGTCCTGGGGCGGTGGGGCGCATACGTTTTCGAAACCTGGGGTCATCCGGTGCTGGGCCCTGGGGTCCAAAGTCCTGGGCTCCTGAGGTGCGGGTGCCCTGGGGTGCTGGGGTTCTGGGGTCTTGAGGCCGCGGTGTGCTGGTGCCTTGGGGCCCTGGGGCCCTGGAATTTTGGGATGCAGGGACCCTGGGGTGCTGGGATCCTGGACTGCTGGGGTGATAGGGTGCTGGAGTCCTGAGGTGCTGGGACTCTGGGGTGCTGGGGTCCTGGGGTCCTGGGACTCTGGTGTCCCAGGTCCTGAGGTGCTGGGGTTCTGGGACTCCGGGGTCTTAGGACTCTGGGGTCCTGGGGTGCTGGGGTCCTGGGACTCTGGGATGCTGGGGGTTCTGGGGTCCTGGGACTCTGGGGTCCTTGGGTCCTGGGGCGCTGGGGGTCCTGGGATTCTGGGTCCTGGGGCACTGGAGCGCTGGGGCGCTGGGGTCCTGGGATTCTGGGTCCTGGGTTGCTGGGGTTCTAGGATTCTGGGGTGCTGGGGTCCTGGGGTCCAGGACGCAGGGAGGCAGCGCGGCTGTGCGCCGACCCCCGGAGTGGGCTGCCCGTTCGACTCTCGCGGTTAGGGCTCCGCGCACCCCGCGGCTGGGGCTCCCCCGCGGCCACCTGCAGCTCGGCGCGGCTCACCTGAAGGTCAGAGCCCGTGGTCGCAGTCCACGTCGCGGCAGATGTACCAGAGGATCACGTAGAGGATGAGCAGGATGGCGAAGATGAACAGCGCCACGAGCACCGCCTTGGTTACCGGCGAGATGAGCGACTGCATGGCCCCGGGGGCGCGGGACCCGCCGGGGGGGAGCCAGGCTCCGCGTCCCCGAGAGCAGCCGGCTGCGGCGGCGCGGGGTCTGCGGCTCGCTTGGCGCCCGCGCTGCGGCTGCGGGGCTGGGGGCGGGGCGGGGGCCTGGGGCTCCGGGCGGGCGGGCAGGGCGATCCCGGGGTCCCCCCGACCTCCGTGCGCCTGGGCGGGCTCCGCGGGCGGCTGGGGGGACCCGGGGCGCAGGAGGCGGCGGCCGCTGTGGGGAGGAGCGCGGGGCGGCAGCTGCAGGAGGAGCTGGGAGGGAGGAGGCGGAGCCGGGGGCGGAGCAGGAGGGGGGGCGG
>PVJA010043201.1:0-16900 GCA_004027025.1 Myocastor coypus | reverse complement strand
TTTTTTTAATTTTATTTATTTTATTTTTTCTTGTTTCAGAACCTGTGTTGTTTATTCACTTATTTTTATGGCCAGCTCAGCCCACCCCGAGGGCAGGGCTGGCGCAGCATGTGGTGCCGGGGATCAAACCGCGGTCCCTGAAGTCGCCCAAGCTTTCCCAAGCACGAGCTTTAGACCACTGAGCCATCCCGCTGGGCCCTGGACGTGTATTTCTTATTATTGCAATGTTTTGTTTTTTCTGAAGATTTCTGCCTTAGTAATGAATATTGAACCATTTTAATATGATCTATAGATATATCTAGCTCTCTTAATAGTACATTTTAAAAATTAATGAATAGAAAGCTTTTTATAGAAAGCTTTTTAAACAAGAGTTCCATTTGATTTCTAAATAACAAATTATAGCTACATTTTTAATAGCTGCACTCAGCTTACTGAAATAGAAAAATTAATTCTATAATTATAATAAACTTAGTGAATTTTACACAAACAATGAGACTTTTAAATCTAAATCTCAGATTCTACATCCATAAATACAGAATGATCTTTAGGAAATATTTCCTGGGAGTATATCAAAACTTGATAGCGAAAACATATGTTCACAGAGGCCATTGGTATTATGCATAAATACCAGTTTTGTATAAATTTTAAGTAGGTGTGTATTAAAATGTTCCACCATCTAATAAGTTGTGTAAATCCTGGTGCATCAACTGGTTTTTTGAAATTATACCAGACTATTTAGAAAACACATTAATCTTTTCCCTCTTTTTGTTTTGCTTTTGCAGTGCTAAGAATTGAACCTAGGGGACTGAGGAGATAGCTCCGTGGCACAAGTGCCTGCTTGGCAAGTGCAAGGTTGTGAGTTCGAACCCCAGTCCCGCAAAAAAAAAAAAAAAAAATCACAGTACTGAAAGAATTGAACCTAGGACTTTGTGCATGACAGGGACACATTCTACTACACAGTTATAACTCCAGCCAAATTTCTTAAAATCTTTTGCTGATACATGTAATCAAGGAGTATTATAAGATAATTTTACTACTATTCAAAGAAGGGGAAATTGGCCCATTTATCACACTTTTAGGCAAGGTAGTCTAAGAAGACAAAGCACTATTGAACATTCTTGCTTGTTTTAAAAACTACATTACAAGTGAAACATTGAAACTAGGCAATATCAAAAAAGCTGGAAATTGAATTTATAGCTGTCTTATGGGCAAGTCAATGTTTTCTACAGCTCATCAAAGCAACTGTTAATACATTTATCTCACTAGATCTATGAGCCAGCATTATCTTACTTTATATATTTGTTTATATAAGAAGTAATCAGAATTATGGGCTGGCCTTATAGCTCCGCAGATTAAAGCCTCTGCTTAGGCAAAGCACAACAGCCTGTTGGATCCAGGCTTGCCATGAACATGCTGAGAGGGCAGTTGATCCTGGATATGGTGGTGTGCGCCTGTAATCCCAGCATTTGGGAGGCAATAAACAGCAGAATCACTATGAATCTGATTTACATAGTGAGACCCTAAACACCATGTAGACCCTGACCTAAATACAGAAAAAAAGAATTAATCAGAAATAGGAACACTCATTCTAAACACTCATTCTAATTGGTAGAATGAGGTGTTACCTGGTTCTAGAATTACAAATAGAAGGCAATGGAAATTTTTTAACTCAAAACATAATCTGTTCCTTATTCTGCATAACAATGCAGATAGGAATAGTAGTTTTAACCCACATAACTACTTTTTTTTTGTCTTTTTGAGACAGAGTCTCACTATGCAGTTCAGGCTCACGTTAGGCTCACTTTTGTGGCTCAGGCTGGTCTCAAACTCACAGCAATCCTCTTGCCTCAGCTTCCCAAGTGCTGGGATTGCAGGTGTGCACCACCACGCCCGGCCCACCACATACCTAAGAATAATGTAATGTGCTTCCTCTTATAATATTAATTAGAAATGAACATTTAGACTATGTGATGGATTTATTTCTAACATTAGTAACTTCATTAAAAATTAAATTAACACTTCATTTTAAATTATATATCATGGGGCTAGGGAGATAACTTGGTGGTCTAAACCCCTGCCTAAAGCACAAGGATACAGGTTCCCTGATACTGCAAGCCATGCCAGCCCCAGAGCCCCAGGTATAGTGGCATATGCCTATAATCCCAGCACTGAGGAAACTGAGACAGGAGGATCACTCCGTTTCTGAATTGTGCAGCAAGAGCTTATAGCGAATTAAAAAATACTAAAAATAAAATTATATACCATGAGCAATCTATGTAAGATGAGTTTCTTTGAATTTTTCATCTTTTTTTAAACTTTATTTGTTTATGTTATAGCTGGCTCAGGCTGCCCTAGGGGTGGGGCTGGCACAGCATGTGGTGCCAGGGATCAAACCGTGGCCCCTGCAGTTGCTTGCTTAAGCAGGCACTTTAGACCACTGAGCTACCTCGCCGGTCCCTGAATTTTTTCATTTTAATTATAATTTTCTAGGTCAAATATGGCCCCAGACCACTATTTATTATACTTATTTTTTGTTTGCTTGTTTGTTTTTTGCATTTTCTGCCAGGTCTCACTGTGCAGCTTGAACTTACAGTGATCCTCGTGTTTTCAGTATTATGCTTAGTTTTAAAGATATTCTAATTTGAATATTGTTTTTACATAAAGGTTACACATAAAGAAATATTAATATTTATCTTGCCTTTTCTTCACGGTCAAAAGCTACTTCTAAAGTCAATATCGGATACCAAAACTTAAAGAGACTTAAGAAACTCTGACATAGAATCAACAACTTGTGTTGTTCTATAGTTGTAGTTGGATTTTCCTTAGGCAGTAAATGTCTAATAAGTGCCAAATTTATTCCATTCATAATTGCAAAAATCTCAGATACACTGGTATATGGAATCATTATGGCTCAGAGATAAAACCTTCCTTTCAAAAGACACAAAGTAAAAAAATTCAAAAACTAAGTTTTATTTCTTGAATTAGATAATGTATTGCATTCTTTAAATATCTCAACTATTAAAGTTTTAAATCACTATCTTTGAAAGTAAATGTGTTAATATAATGTCATCATTCTCACTAATGGATGGTTAGGAAACCATCATTTAAGAGATTATATTTCTTAGACATTTTCTGTAGTTTAGAGATACTATCACAGAATGGTGCTTCAGTCACATGATTTAAACTAAAAGGAATATAACTTATTTCAGATCCAGGTTATGGTGATGAATTTTTTGGCTTATATTTGCAAAACCATAGCGTCTCATTTAAAAGGCAAAATTTAATATTAAATAATAAAATCCATGATTTGTCAAAATAAGCTCATTTTTTTAAAAAGGAAAGGAACTATTTGAAATTGGACCCCATCTCATTTGCAAAAACAGAAACTATCTCCTTCCATTAACCCTTCACTTAACTCTTTATATATATACTTTGTCTTTCTCAGCTGAGATGTCATATGATATTTAAGCCTGTGCATCTCATTTATTTCACTTAATATTTTCCAGTTGTATCTTTTTCTACAGATGTGTCAAATTCATCCTTTTATAGCAAAATAGTATTCCATTGTGAATCAATGTGACATATTCTTTGTCTACTTGTCTGCTATGGATCCAGGATTTGACTGTTATAAATTATGCTGATATAAGTATTTGCATGCATGTATTACTGTAATATGTCTTTAGCTCCTTGGGGAAGGTACCTACAAGGGGAATAGTTGGGTTAAATAGAATTTCTAATTTTATTTCTTTGAGAAATCTCTATACTGATTTCTATGTGTGTGGTAGTTGACATTCCCACCAACAATGTAGAAGGGTTTCTTCTTCACCACAGCTATCCCAATGTTTCTTATTATATAATTTCTTGGTCATAACCAATTATTTCTGGAGTGAGATAGAATTTCAGTGATGGCTTCTTTTGCATTTCTCTAATAGCCAGAACTGTTGAAAATTTTTTATATGCTTATTGCCCACTTGTTCTTCCTCTAAGAAGTGTTTGCTCATTTTGGTTGCTCATTTTTTGATTGGGACTTTTATTTGGGTAGTTCGGGGTTTTTTTTGTGTGTGTGCTTTATGTATTATTGATGTAAATTCTCTGTGTAATAACTTTTAAAGTTGTTTCCATTCTGATTATTATCTTTTCACTTGAGTGGTTGTTTTCTTTGCTGCATAACAGCTTTTTAATTTGATACGAACCCATTTGTTGATTCTCAGTATCATTTCTTCTGATATTGAGCTTCTGTTCAGAACGTCCTTGCCTGCACCTAGGTCTTCAAGAATTGGATCTATTTTGTCTTCCAGCAGAGTGCTTCTGTTTTAACATTTAGATCTTTGATCCATATTTATTTTCATTTAATAAATGGTGAGATACATGGTGAGATTATAGTCAGTCTTCTGCATGTGGACTTTGAATTTTCCCACATGTAGTTAACAAAGAAACTATCTTTGCTTCAGTATATGTTTTTGGCCCTTTTGTAAAATAGCTGTATGTACCAGGGGTTGTTTCTCCTTCTTCTATTCTGTAACATTAATCCATATGCCTGTTTTTTTTTTTTTTTTTTGCCAACATTCACTGTGGCTTTACAGTATAACTTCAAGCTTGGAATTGTGACAATCTCCGCTTTGCTTTTGTTACTCAAAATTTGTTTTGCTATTTTTTGGTCTGTTCTGGTTCCATATAAATTTTAGGATTTTTTTCTATCTATGTGAGAAATGACATTTGTATTTTAAATCTTTGTATCAATTTTGGAAGTGTAGCGATTTAAATTATGTTGTACTATCTAACCAAAAAGAGTGGATATATTTCTAGTTCCTCATAATATGAATAGTGTTACTGAGACATAATGTGCACATATTTTTGTGGAAAGGTATTTTTTTTCTTGTGTATATATCTAAGAGTGAGTTACTGAATCATGGTAAATTATATTTAACATTCTAAGCAACTAGGATACTAGGAAATATTCTAAGAAACTAGATTACATATCTACCAGTGATGTACAGGGTTCATACATTTTTTTTATTGTATACCTTTTTCTTTGAGCTATTTTAATGTATGTGTGATTTCATATCTCTTTGTGGTTTCAATTTGTATTTCCTTAATAACTAATGCTTTTGAACATATGTGGTATGGTTTAAGCTTATACTTTTGAAATATAATTTTGCTGAGTATGAAATAATTGGTGGATTATTTTCTTTCAACATATTCAATATATGAGTTTACAGTCTTCTGCCTGCTAAGGCTTCTGGTGAGAAATTTATGATTCTTACTGATAATCTATTTTACTAAGCTGTTTTATCTCTTACTGATTTCAAAGTGTTCTGTCTTTGAGTTATATCAGTTTGATTATGATGTATTTAAGTGTTGATCTCTTTAAATTTATTCTACTTAGGGCTGGGGAGATACCTCAGTAGAATAAGCACTTGTCTGGCAAGTGCAAGGACCTGAGTTCCATCCCTGTTTGTGCAAAACAAAACAAAAAAAGACCAGGGAAATAGCTCAGTGGAATAAGTGCTTGCCTGGCAAGCACAAGGTTCTGAGTTCAATCCCTAGTGCTGCAAAAAATTAATTAATTACTTTGAATTTACTGAGATTCTTGTTCAAGATCTCTTGATTAATATTTCATGAAACTTGGAGAGCTTTCTGCCAGCGTTTAATTTTTTTTCTTCTCTACCTTTCTTTCTAGGGCTTCCATTATGCATATATTATTATGTTTAATGATTGTTCACAAAGCTCTAATTTTCTGTTTATTTTTCCTCATTCTTTCTATAAAAAGTATACCTCTGAATAATATCTACCCCAAAATCTTCAAGAGTGCAGACTCCTCTTTTACCAGTCTGAAAAAGTGAATTTTTATGTTAATTATACTTTTGAGCTCCAGAATGTGTATTTGATAGTTTTTCTAACTTCTTGCCACTGATATTTTCTGTTTGATAGGATAATTATCATATGCTATTTTTAATTAATGAATTTCTTCTCTTATTTTGGGTGTGGCACTGAAGTTAGAACTCAGGGCCTTTATACTAAGCTATGTTCCCCAGCTCCCTTTTCCTTCCTCTTTTTCTTTATTCTCTCTCTCCCTCTGTGTGTGTGTGTGTGTGTGTGTGTGTGTGTGTGTGTGTGTGTCTGTGTCTATGTCTGTGTCTGTGTGTTTCATGCTGGTAGTTGAACCTAAGGCATATTCTAGGCAAGCATTCTACCCTGAGCAAAATCCTGACTTTTGTATTTTAACATAGATTCTCAATGAATTGCCTAGGATGGCCTGCTTCAGCCTCCCTAGTAGGTAGGATTATGAGTGTGCACTATTTTGCTCAATTTCTCACTCTTTTATTTTTTGCCTTTTTGAGACAGATTCTGCCTATGTAATGCAGACTGACCTTGAACTAAGTATAAAGCCCAGACTGGCCTGGACCTTGCCTTCCACCTCAGTCACCCAAGTACTGGAATTGCAGGCATGTGCCACCACACTGAGCTCATTTATTTTTATTGCTGAAAATCTTTCATTTGTGGCTATGCCACAGTACATAACCCTCTACCCAGTTAGGAGCACCTTAGTTGCTTCCAGTTTGGGCAACTAAAACTGCTATAAACAGTCCTGACAAATTTCTATGTGATTGTAAGATTTCAGCTTCTTTAGGCTCACACCTCAGAGCAAAATTACTGGATCATATGGTAAGACTATGTTTAACTTTATAAGAAATCTCCAGATCATCTTCCAAAGAGGTTGTACATTTTGAATTCCTAAAAGAAATGAGTGTGAGTTTTTGCTCCACATCCTCAAGGAAAGAAACTTAGTGTTATCAATGTTGTTTATTTTAACCATTTTTAATGTAGTTGCTTGATATTTTTGAATATATTTATAATAACTGCTTCATTTGTTGCTAATGAAATCCAACTACTTTGTTCCAGGGAGAATTTTTGTCAGTTGCTTTTTCTTTTTAATTCTAAAAATTTATTTATTTATTTATTTATTTATTTATTTATTTATTTGGTACAGGGCCTCACTATGCAGCTCCAAATCATAGTGATCCTCCTGTCTCAGCCTCCCCAGCACTGGGATTAATGGTTTGCACTACCACACTTGGTGTCAGTGGCCAGCATGCCACACTCAGCATTCTAGGGATGGCACAGCATGTAGTACCTCAGATCGAACCCGGGTCTTTCTTCTTACCAGGCAGGCACTTACACCACCAACCTATCTCCCCAGCCCAGTTACCTTTTCTTATAAATAACTTGGGGGTTTTTGTTTTGCTTTGTTTTTTTCCTACCTTCCTGGAAACTTCCCAGTCTGTACAATTTAGTCATCATTCAGTTATGGGTTAGATGTAGTTAAGCTCTTAAATGTGTAAGCCTCCTCCGTTTTTTAAAAAAGAAATCTTGGGGCCCGGCGGGATGGCCCAGTGGTCTAAAGCGCCTGCTTGGGAAAACTTGGGCAGCTTCAGGGACCGCGGTTCGATCCCCGGCACCACATGCTGCACCAGCCCTGCCATCGGGGCAGGCTGAGCCGGCCATAAAAAATGAGTGAATAAACAAATGTTCTGAAACAAGAAAAAATAAATAAATAAAATTAAAGAAAAAAAAAAAAAGAAAGAAATCTTTATGTGAAGATATGACTGAAATTTCAGGTACTTTGCCAATGAGCCATAGCTTTTATTGCCTGCTTTTAGATGCAGCCAGAGCTGCATAACTGGGGTCTTCCCTTGTTCTGTTTCTTTCCTAGGACTGTCCACAATTCTGTGCATGTCTGTACTTTTAGATGCCTAAGAGTGTCTTGGAACCTTGTAAAGTTCCATATTGCCATCTGGTTCTCAGTGTCTTTCCCTTTTGTCCAGGACTTCATTTGCCCCAATTAAAATCACCTTTGGCAACTGTGATATTACAAGGAGATTTCTATTTTTAAAATATATTTAATGTCTCAAGAACAGGGCTTTTTTTCACTGAGTGACACTGCAAATGTTAATCAAATTATAACACCTTCGGAGTGGATATTTTTCAGGAAGCTGCTAGTTTGCTAAAAATATTGTCTGGATTCTGTGGATGGGGTTTTGAATGAAGCTTCATAAGATCTGCTGGATGCTATACTTCTAACTTTCATGGCTGACACACAGCTGATTTGGGAGGGAGAAAGGATGGGAATAACCTAAAAGAATTATGCTCTTACTGTGGTTCATTAGGTTTTTTTTTAGTGTAGTGCTAAAGATCAAACGCAAGGACTCACACATTCTAGGAAATGCTCTACCACTGAGCTATTTCTTTTCCCTCATTAGTTTCTCTTGAATAGATGCTTTTCAGTCCATCCTATGCCTTTTGTTAATTTCTGATGTTACAAAATGATTTAAATGGTCTTCCAGTATTTTGTTGCTTTTACTGAGCATTTGGTTCACTGAAGTTCTGGATTTGCTATTCCAGAAGTAAGTCTGATACGAAAATAATGTCTTATTGAGATATCGCCTTAATATATAATATATATACAGATTGTCATTGTAAAGGACAGGTAAAATATGGACATTGTAATTAGAGAAATTTTCAAGCATGCATTTTGGGACAGTTACATTCTGACTTTCTTTTCAGGTTGCTATTACTTCTGACTCTACAGGTCAATCTGAGAATTTTGAGGTACAGTCTTTAACGTGTCAAAAAGAATGCAGTAAAACTGTGAACACAGAAGCCTTAATGACAGTATTTCACCCTCAGAATTTGGAGAATCTTGATTCTAAAATGGTAAGAAAAAAATATATATATATATATAGAGAGAGAGAGAGACTGAAACAGTTGATTAAAAATAATATTAGTGCAGAGTAGCAGGTACCAAAACTAAAAGCTCTTCCTTTGAGATTTGAAAAAGTTTTTTTTTTCAAAAATTAGTCTAGTATTGTGTGCCTTGCTTGTTTCTACAACACACAAGGACAATTATCAAGAATGAAGATGAAAGATGAATGCTTGAGGGTCAGAGAGATAGCTAAGTGGACTTTGTTCCTGCTTAGGCAACCACAGAGACCAAAGTTTGATCTGTGGCACCACATGTCAAGCCAGCCCCCCCACACCTGGGCATGCTGAGGCACCTGGTGAGGTGGCGCACACCTGTAATCACAGCACTGGGGAGGCTGAAAACAGGAAGATCACTACAAGTCTTAAGTGCATAGTGAAACCCTATACCGAAGGCCTAAAAAAGATGAATGTTTGATTTGAGGTTCAAGTTGTATAAATTTCTAATAACATGCAGAAATGGAACTGACTTGGAAAGAATAATATTTGAAGCTTTGCCTACTAAGTGCAATACTTTTACCATTTTTATGAGTTTAAGAATTAACATAGTAGATTAAAGCTATTAGAGTTACATAATTTTAAAAGATTTTGGAAAAGACAAAGGTACAGCATTGATTGCTTTGTTAAAAATGATTTTTATTTTCTAAGTTCTTGGTTTCCTTTGATGTTTCATAGTGAACAGAGTGGCCAAACTGTTTTAAAGACATTAACTTCTCACTATGTTTATTTAATTTATTTGAATTTTCTGTTACAGTTGAAAGAAAAGATGAAGGAGCAGTCGTGGAACATCCTGTTTTCAGAATGCGGCCGTGGTGTTAGCATGTTTCGGACCAAAAAGACTCGTGATCTGGTTGTAAGAGGGATTCCAGAGACCTTAAGAGGAGAACTCTGGATGCTTTTTTCAGGTACAAGTGGCCCTCATTTAATAACCAACATCTTTAACAACCGGACTTAGGACCAACGGGAACTGTTCTTCAGACCAACCTCCCCCCAGCTGGACTTACAACCCACCACTTGGACATACAGCCTCTTTTTTATACAGTTTTGCACATCCTGTTTATAAAAGCTCAGTGTCTTCTTAGTATAGTTTACCTTGTTTGTACAGTACTATAATTTTGCTGATTGCACTATACAATAGAGTACTGTATTTTTATGTTCTCTTATCCACTATAATATTGCATATAAGAGATATGAAAATAAAAACAAAGTGAACAAGTGGGAATTTCCTTTGACCATTTATTCATTCTGAACATTGCAATGTACATATATACAATTCTTTATTAGTGATTGATTCACTTAATGACCTAGAACTATAATGTGATCACTAAACAAGGAATGTCTACGTTACATTTGTTTACTTTATTCACTTAACAGACATTAATTATTCCCCAAGAATTATATGCTAAGCTAAAATTAAATAATTACAAAAATGCATAAGCAGAAATATTGCTTATCATGACTTAGACTAGTCAAAGAGAGCAAGGTATGTATTTATGCATACTTACTGCTGCCTAGGTACATTATTTTCTTAGGCAGTTTTGTCTAATTGGAGAAATCTCTAGTGTCAAAGGAAAGATAAAGAGGAGAATCTCAAAATGTCCTTCTGTTGTATAATATTAGTTTGACTTTATATAGATGCACATGAAAATATGCTAAGATGTGCAAATCATAGTTTTATTATGTTTCTTTTTTGTATGTGAATGCAATCATCTTCACAGGTGCTATTAATGACATGGCTACTAATCCTGGCTATTATGCTGAAGTGGTTGAAAAGTCCTTAGGGAACTGCAACTTGGCTACTGAAGAAATTGAACGTGATCTGCGTCGCTCCCTCCCTGAGCACCCAGCATTTCAGAGTGACACTGGCATATCTGCTCTGAGGCGGGTACTCACTGCTTATGCATATAGGAATCCAAAAATTGGATACTGTCAGGTATGTCTTTACTATAAGCTTGTGTATATGTTTCAAATAATAAAAGTATATCAAATCTATCTGTAGTAATTTAAAATGATAAGGACGGAGATTGGGCTTAAATTCATAGTAGTTACTATTAATGTTAGGAAGCTGGTAGTAGGCATGCAAAGAATTGAAATTTCAGTAATTTTTCATTTAACAAATATATATTGAATTCATACTCGGGAGAGATCCTGTGCCACATGTGTAAGGCTATATTAAATGTAGTAGGCAGGGATCTTGCCATTGAACTACATAATATTAGTAGGTATTAAAGGTATATTTATTTGGAAACTGAAAAACAAATAAAGCAAATTACTGTGGGTTTTTTTTGTCCATCCATCATTGATATTCTAATAAATCCCTATACAATGTGATAAAAGCAGTTACACATTTTTACGCAAACATTTAGAAATTTAACTATATATAGAATTGTAAGCCGGGTGTGCTGGCGCATGCCTATAATCCCAGCAGTTGGCAGGCTGAGGCAGGAGGATTGGTGTGAGTTCGAGACCAGCCTGCGCTACCAAAGTGAGCTCAAGGTGAGCCTGAGCTGCATAGCAAGACTCTGTCTCAAAAAAAAAAATTGTGGCAGGTACAAGTTATTATGTTAAAATAAAATCTTACTAGCATTTTTAACAAAAAGATTATTTTCATCGGTAAGAGTATTAGAAGGCTATGTAGAATAGGTCGTATTTGCAGAACATGAAAATTCATGATTTTTTGAACATACAAATATAAAGTAAAACAACGAAAGAGTCAGTACAGCTGAACATGAGGAATGTGTATAGGCCCCTGTTCTGTAGGAAAAGTACAAGATAAATGAAGCAAAGTAGTTGTAGAAAGCAATATGGTAGATTTGGAGCTTAGATTTTATTTTGATGGCTGTGGAGGAATCATTAGTGAAAAAAATCATTTAGGAGTACACCATGCTGAATAGGTAGGTTAGACTATTAACATAATGCAGAGATAATAACTGAAACATGATAGAAGAAAGTGATTATTTTGGTGAGTAGAGAGTTCTCTATGAGATTATTAAGGGATTTAGGCTATGGGATGACAGTAGACTGTCATCTTCAAAGTAAGGCTCCCAAGGTACGTTTTCATTTTCATTACTAAGCACAAGAAGGGATAGAAGAGAAATAAAAAATGAGTGGAGATTTTATAGGCTAGACCTGAAGGGGGCACACTTCACTTCTCTTACACTCTTTTGGAAGGTTTTCCACATGGGCACAGCTGTTGACAAATGTAGTATGAACTGAGCAGAGTAGTACCCAGCTACTGTGCAAGAAGGGGACATTGGATTATGGAAAATAAGGTAGCACTCTCTGCCATACATTCATTTCTAATAGGTTGGACACATTGATCATCATATATCAATACTATCCATCAATTAAAAGTTTTTTTTTTTGTCTTTTTGAGACAGGGTCTCACTATGCAGTTCAGGCTGGCCTTGAACTCACTTTTGTAGCCCAGGCTGGTCTCGAACTCGTACTGATCCTCCTGCCTCAGCCTCCCAAGTGCTGGGATTATAGGCATGCGCCACCACGCCCGGCTTATTACCAATTAAAAGTTTTCAATAGATATTTTTTCCTGTTGTTCTGGGGTAAAACCCAGAGCTCTATGCATGCTAGACAAGCATTCTACCACTAAGCCAAATCTGCAGTCCTAGAGAATTTTTTAGAAGACAACTTAAGTGAGTGAACCATCTGAATGGTTTTGGGCTCATATAGAAGTACAGAAAAATATGTAATACATCTTTTACACTCAGGTGACTTTGTAGCTCAGTGGTAGATCACTTGCTTAGCATGCATGAGACCCTCAGCTGAATCCAGCGAACCAAGAAAAAATCCTTATGCTCACAGAGCTGTGATAGTAATTTAGAGAAAATTTCAAGGTAGCTGTCACATGATTTTGACTTTTAAAACATGAGAAGAGATTTATAGATATGGAAACTAAAAAGAAATTTATTATGGGTTAAGGTAACAAATTAGCAAAGCATTGAATTGAGAAGAATAAGCAGGCCATCGAGAGATCAGACTGACTAATCTCACATTGAAATCAGAAATAACTAAATTGGTATGAGACAAGATCATGGAGAATGTTTAAAATCTGCAAACAGTTTGAATTAACATGGCAAATATGTTTTATTGCTTTTGAGTAAAATCATGTGTGAGCCGTAACACATACCTAGTATATCTGTTTATCTGTGTTACAATGTACCATATATCACAAACTTCACCTTTTAGTATTTTCAGTGTATTAACAAAGCTGCACATCCATCACTACTATTTCATTTCAGAACATTTTCTTTATCAGAAAAAGAAGCCCCATATTCATTAACAGTTAGTCCACTTTTCTTCCTATTCCCAACCCACTCTCTTTTAGAGGTTTTCAAAGCCCCAAAATTTTCGTTAAACCCTTTGCTAGCTTATTATTTCCCAGCTGTTATCCCTTGCCTCAGCAGTATTCAATAGCTACTTGATTATTTTTAACAAATGCCACTGAGGAAAAGACTGTTTGTGCTAGATGATCTCTGTGTCATGTCAAACAGAGACTTGTCATTAAAGTCTTCTGGGGAGCTTCCATACAGATTATGACTCTTTTCTAGCAGTCACGCTTGAAGGAGCTCCAACACCATCTTCTTCCTCCAGGAGAAACTAGGTGCTGGTTTTCACCATGATTGCTCAGTACATTGATTTGAGTATTGTTGTTTGTTTGTTTGTTTGTTTGTTTTGTTTGGTGCTAGGGATGGAATCTAGGTTCTCACACATAGTAGTAAGTCTATCACTGAACTGCATTTCCAGTCTGGGATGTTGTTTTTAATTTATCAGAAAGCAGGAGAGAGGAAATAGGAATATGACAGTTTTAAAAGTTATAGAGATTAACCATTTTTTGAGACATGTAATTTACAGCCTTAGAGTCCCTATGTAGCCCAGAGTGGCTTTGAACTTGAAACAGTCCTGTGTCAGTTTCCCAAGTGCTGGATTGTGCCACCATGGCTGGCTTGCCATTTTCTTAAATAAATACTACTTCAGTGCTATAAGCTCCTGCTTAATTTCTAGAACTCTAAAAAGGATTTTCTGATGATTTTTGCCTGTGTTCTCATTGCTTTTATGAAGAACAACGTTTGTGAGGTCTTTACAATGCTATTTCCACTCTACGCTCCATTATGGTTTCTCCTACAGGAAAGTGATGAGATAAAATCAATTTGAGATCAAACTATGGTGGAAAACAGTGCCAAGAAATTGGCATACTTAATATGCAAACCTATTCAAATGGCATTTAAAAATAAAAATTAGCAATAGAAATGAAAGAATTAGTCATACAAGAAAATGTAGATAATAGGACTGACTGGAAAAGCAAGTTCCATCTTAAATCAAAATTAGAATGAAATACCATCTTCATTATCACGTTAATAATTGCAGTTGTTATAAGTATCATTATTGCCAAAGGTGCAGTAGACATTCAAGCACTACTTACTAGAAATATAAATTGGTACAGTCCTTCTGGAATATAGTTTGTATTACATCTTTAAGCAATACCCTTTGACCAAGTAATTTAATTTCTAGGTATTTTAGTAAACCTTGTGATCATTTTTTTGTTTTCTATTTATTTTTTGTGGTACTAAGGATTGAAATCATGTCTTTGTGTCTGCCAAGCAGATGCTTATGCCTCTGAGCTATATGTCTAGTAATAGTACCTATATTCTAATAGACCTTGGAGGAAGATTTGATCCAAGTTTTCTATTATAGCATTATATGTAATCGAAAAATTGGAATTAACCTAAATGTTCAACAATAGTAAAATGGTTAAATAATTTATCATACTGTATATCCTAGTTTTATATTATTTTACATTAAAATACTGCTTTAATAAAATGTTCAATATCACAAAATGTACAATATAATAAGTGAAAAAGTAAGGTTTGATATCAATTTTAGCAGAGAAAACAGGAAAAGCTGCAGAAAAATATATCAACTTGTTAATGACGGTATTTCTTGAAGATGTGTTGAGGGAGATTTTATTTTCTTGTTGCCCATTCTTTCCAAATTATACATATGAGGGATTATTATTATTATTACCATTAAATTTGTGGTACCAGGGATTAATCTCAGGACCTTGTGCATATCAGTCAGTCGTGCACCTATGCTGCAGAGCTGTCTCCTTGGCCTGGGTTTATTATGTTTATAATAAGAAATATGACAGTATAAAAGTTAATAATTATCTCACATTCATGTAATATAGATTAGAAAAAACAAAAAGTGGTTATGGAAATGGAAAAAAAAAAGCATTTAAAAGATATTTTACAAATAGATACTGTAAGACTGGGACCGGGGAGATAACTCAAGGGCACAAGTGTTTGCCTAGCAAGTGCAAGATCCTGAATTCGATCCCCAGTTCTGCCAAAAAAAGAAAAGAAAAAGAAAGTGTAAGGTATGCAAGAATATTAAATGACGTAGATTACAAGGTTTATACCATGCTTAAAATTCGTATTACTAAGAAAATCCTGTTTGTAAAAAGATGTTTATATTGGGGCATATTAGAAGATAACTGATACCTAAAGGATATTCTCCTATAGGTAGTTGGAAACACAGATGAGATTTATTGTCTCCAATTTTAATGTTCTTAAAAATTGTGTGGATTTTTTTAGATTTGTGGTAATTTTAGCCATTGAAATTAGCCTATTAGGTTTTACTTACTTATTGTTTTCAATATCCATGATATTAGTGCCTCATTTTCCTTGGATTAATGTTACTGTGGAAGACAAGAGGTTAGTAAATGGTAGCCTAATGTCACCTAGTTTTGCTTGGCATTAGCTCAGAGTTCTTGTTTCTTATGTTTGAGTTATTATTGTATTTACTTTAATCTTGTACTTTTCTCTTGTTTCAGAACCTTTATTTGTTTATTCACTCATTTTTATGGCCGGCTAAGCCCGCCCCCAGGGCTGGCGCAGCATGTGGTGCCAGGGATCGAACCGCGGTCCCTGAGGCCACCCAAGCTTTCCCAAGCAGGCACTTTAGACCACTGAGCCATCCCGCTGGGCCCAGTATTAACTCTTTTTTTTTTTTTTTTTTTGTGGGACCAGGGTTCGAACTCACGACCTTGCACTTGCCCAGCAGGCACTTGTGCCTCAGAACTATCTCCCCAGCCCCTTTACTCTTAATGTTATTGAAAACTGTTATGTTTGAAGAAGAAACACAATTTAATACCTGAATAATATTTCCTTTTTCATGTCTTTTCTATGAATTTTAGGCAATGAACATTTTGACTTCAGTGTTGCTTCTGTATGCAAAAGAAGAAGAAGCTTTTTGGCTTCTGGTTGCTGTGTGTGAACGAATGTTGCCTGATTATTTTAATCGCCGAATCATTGGTAAAAAGAAAAATAAACATACACATTTGTTCACATACATTATCTTGGTCTGTTTTCTGATACAATAACTAAATGTCACTTGCTGGATAATTTATAAAGAATAGAGATTTCTTTAGCTCATAGTTTAAGATTGAGAAGACCAAGAGTATGGAGTCAGCATCTGCTCAGCCTCTAGTGAGGGCTCTCTTACTGTATCATAATGTTATGGAAGGCATTGCATGGTGAGACAAAGCAGGCAGGCTAAGGGAAGCTTGCTCCTATGACAAAGCTACTCCCTTGATGAGCTATTAATCACAAGTGCATTGATCCATTCATTCAGACAGAACCCTTGTGACCCAATCACCCCCCTACAAGTTCCATCTCCAGATGACATTGATAGATGAATTTAGTGATTTAGTTTCTAATACATGATATTTTGGAGACCAATTCACACCATAGCAGACACATACTTGTCTAAACAATTTCATTGACTTTTGTTTATTCAATTGACTAATAGATGAATTAAGTTGAGAAAGATATAAAATTTAAGCAATATCAAAATTTCCCATGCACTGCTATATTTAAGAAAAGAAGCTTCGTATGGTGGTGCAGACCTATAATATCAGAAATCAGAAGGCTGAGACAGAAAGATCTTTGCAAGTTTGACACCATGTTGATCTAAAAAGTGAGCTTAAGAGCCAGGTGTGGTGGCGCACGCCTGTAATCCCAGCACTTGGGAGGCTGAGGCAGGAGGATCGGTGTGAGTTCGAGACTAGCCTGGGCTAGAAAAGTGAGCTCAAGGCCAGCCTGAACTGCATAGTGAGACCCTGTCT
>PVJA010043200.1:0-16901 GCA_004027025.1 Myocastor coypus | reverse complement strand
GCCTAGGTGATTGATTGGATGTAGAGGCAGAAAAAGAAAGTCCTGGATGATTCTCGGATTTCTGGCATGGGCAACTGCACAGGCAGAGTGCCTAGAAAGAATTAGCTCGCCTCTTGGGATTTATCTCATAAATTCCCTTCTGTTGTGGTGGCAGCAGGCATTTTAGACACACACACAGGGAACCCGATGCTCCCCAGAGTGTTCAGGGCTAACTTGGCTGCAGGTGAAAGAAGAGCTTCAGGGGACTGGCATTTCACACGTACCGCGCAGCCTCGAAGATGGCTCCTTTTACCTGAACCACTGGGAGAAAGGACACCTTTGGCTGCCCCCTGGTGAAAGCTGCTCCTCAGATTTCCCGGCCTGTGCGCTCACTTTCTAGCTGTGCAGGGTAAATGTGGGTGTCACGTCACTCTCGCTGCTCCTGGTGAGCTCTGAGGCGGCTGCATCTCCCTCTTGTATCTTCCTGTCCGACAATGCACATACGTAGTTGCTATCCATCCCACATGCATTGAGCCCAGTGTTCCCAACAAGAAAGTAATTCCTCAGGATTAAGGGACTGCTTTTTTGGAGAAGTTAAAATGCAATGGACAAAAACCCAAGTCAAATTAACATTAGAAGGTGTATAGTTCATATAATAAAAACCCGAGCAGTGAAGATTCAGACAGACATATGGAAGATGCCCTTGGGCTTTGTCTCACTCTGGTGCTCCCCTCTCGTCCTTTGGGACTGTCTCCCTTGAGGCAGGGAACGAAGCCCCAGACCTACACGGGCCACCTGACTTGTGTGGCAAAATGCATTGATTTCCCATGATGAAAATAGGACAGCTCAGGACACATGGTTCAGGCTCTGACTGTGCGGCCTTTGTTGCCTGCTTACTGTGGCCAGGCTAATGTGACCTGTGACTGGGACCAGTGTAACTCATTCTCCTTGTTAAGAGAAGAATGTGGGGCTGGGGAGATAGCTCAGTAGAATAAGTGCTTGACTGGCAAATGCAAGGACCTGAGTTCAATCCCCGGTCCTGCAAAAAAAAAAGAGAGAGAGAAAAGAATGTGATCCCAGCATGTGGGAAAGAGTGGAAGGGTGGCATGGGGAGTAATGAGCAACAGATCCATTGCAGATCCTTCCCGAGGAGAGGGCGGAAGCCCTGCAGCAGGGCTGTGACACGGGCGAGTGCTGTTTGCAGAGCCGGGAGACTAAACAAGACGCATGAATAGCAAGACGCAGTGATGCACGTGAAAGCCACAGGACCGTGGCATGCTGCGTGTGACTCGGGAGGTGGGAACTTTTGAACTCAAGGAAAGTTCCAGCAGAATAAAAAGTACGTATCTGCTCTGGTATGATGATTTAGTTTTGCCATTTTTATTACTTCTTAATTAAGTCTTGTACTGAGCTGGGATTCCTCAGCTCAAGGAAAAGAGTGAAAACAATTGGAAAGAATTCAGCAGAACTCTATGAAAATGACTAATGGGTAGAAAAGAAGGTTGAGAAGCCAGAAAATGTGTGTGATGTAGTGCTTCGCCTCTGTAAAGTAAAACACTTTGAGAAGGCTAAAGATTAAAATTACTGCAGCCGCAAATTTCAGAAGAAATTGGCTATTGTTTTCGCATCTCTACTCATGATAAAGCAGAATAAAAGAAATTCAGGCAGACCTACGAAGTATTTGGGGCCAGGGAGATAGCTCAGTGGCATAAGCATCTGCCTGTCAAGCACAAATTCCTGAGTTTGCTCCTGGGTACAGAGAGGGAGAGAAGGAAGGAAGGAGAGAGGAAGGGAGGGAAGGAGGGAAAGAGGGAGGAAGAAGGGCAGAGAGAGAAATATTAGTACTAAAGAAACAGATTTTTTCTTAACTGGAAGTTAGTATTGAAGTGAATGTCAAGCCTTCTCTGGAGTCTTTGTGGTGGTGGTAGCAGTGGTGCTGTTGCTGTTCCTTCCTGAGGCAGGTCCACCTGTGTTGTCCAGCCTGGCCTGGGACGCACAGTTCTCTTGCTTCTGCCTCCTGAGTGCCGAGACTGCAGGCAAGCACCATCCCAGGCAGCTTCTTCTGAGGCCTTTGCAAATATGATCCCTTCCCCTTTGTGTGGCACCGTGGTCCCTGCACTGCTCAGAAGTCACGGAGAAGAATCACATTTTTCACGTTTGCATCTTAGGGGCAAGAGCATAGGAGACCAAGCGTTCTCCTGGTTGACTGCATGTGACATTAATTTGTATGTATGCTCCAGTGTTAACTACCTGTGCATCTGATCTTTTTGGGGTATCTAGCAAATATGTATTTATGCCAGAGTTATCATCATATATGGCAGATGCCTTCAAAACACAATAAAAAAATAAAGCAGGGATATAGCTCAGTGGGGAGGTTTTGGGTTCAACCCCCAGGACCTCAAAAGGAAAACACAAATAGACAAACACATAATGTGATACTGCCGTAATTTCCAGTTATCTATAATGGTTTATCACTTTAACTATGATCATCAAGTAAGAGCTCCCTTCAGAAGTGATGAAAGGCTGGGTCTCTTCGCACTATAAATTAGACTGAATAGAAAGCACAGGATCATAGTACCTTTGGGAATCAACTCAGTATTGTATCCTGGTCAACACGGAGCAGAGCTGGGCAATCTACGGCCAGGCAGGGGGTGGGGGCCGTCTTCTCCCCCCGGTTCCTCCGCAGCAATCCTCACCTTATTCCAGCGATAATTCGAGACCAAGCCATTCAAACTGACTTCCCCAGTGTGGAAGTCTCTTCACATTGAAGCTGGACTGGAACACAAAAGAAGAAAATTCCCTGAGGCCACAGGAATTGCTCAGAGGCCATATCTTAGTGTAAATACTCATTTCAACTGCTCAGGATACACTCTTGTCTGTACCAATGAGCCATGCTTGATGAACCATTTTTTTTTTCAATGATACTCTGCAAACAACTCATTAGTCGCCTTCCTCAGACCCCCTTGTCTCGTGTGGATGAGAAAAGGGTTTGATTTGAGGGGAGCCTGAGCGACTTTGCTCTCTGCTGGGAAGTAAGTTAGGAGTGGAGAAATTTAGAAGTTACTGAGCTGCTTCCCCAGTGTCTTAACAGAGACTCCTAGTCAGCCATACTCATTGACCTGTGACGCCTCGGCACACTAGCCCAAAAAGACGAGCTCACTCAGCTCCAAGCTCTCCCCAAGCTCCGGCTGGACTTCTCTGAGGCCCATTGAATGCGCCATACATTATGAAAAGGTTGTGCTTTGCTACAAAAAAAAAAAAAGTGTTGCTATTTTAAATAATCCACATGGAAAGCAGTTAAGTCCTGCTGGGGGCGGAGATCACAAAGGACACCGGGGTGTGCTGAGTGTCCCAATGTAGTGGATCTGTAACACGGAGCACCTTCCCTAGAGCTTCCAGGTGAACTGCTTGGCAGACCAAGCTTCGTGTCTGGCCACTGCCCACACAGGCAGGAGGAAGAAATGTGCCCACTGCCTCAGGTTCAGGTGCCAAGGTGGGGTACAGTCGGGGGTTCACCTTCTCTCTGCAGAGCGATCTCAACTATGCAATCAGGATAATTCAATCTGAATGAAATATCAGCATCATAAAGCACAACGGCCATTACAAAATAATGCCCTACACATTAGCAAACAATCTCTGGCCTGTCCTCTTTATGCACTTGTAAAATCATGTCTGTCAGAGCCCTACAGAGTTGCCCTTGTGGGCCTGCCATGGGCGGCGCCCAGCACTCAGCCCGAAGAGGTCTGGCATGTGATTCCCGGTGCTGAAAGGGTTCGTTGTTCTGTTCCAGTTCTTTATAGAAATCTTTAAAACTGGATTTCTGAGCTCTTTTTTTTTTAAACCTCTTCCCAAGAGAACAAACAAGCTATAGTCTGAGCCAATAGAAAGTCCTGGCCTTTTATTAACGGGGGCACACAGCGGACCAAGCCTCATAGGCTCGCTGCCTTCACCGCGTGCGTGGGGCTGGGATTTCTTGTCTGCTATCGGGAAAGGCCGCGGTGAGCGTGAGGAGAGCCTGCGGCCCCAGCCCTGTACATCGGCTGCGTGCTCTCAGAGGAGGAGGTCTCTGCTGTGCCCCTGCAGTGGAGCCATCCGAGCGGGGCAACCCTCCGCACGCTCGGTTGCTGCCCGAAGCGTCTCCGCTCTGGATGACGTTCTGTCAAGTACTATCTTGGTTCAAGCTGATCAGCCTTCATTTTTGAAAACAACAGCCTGACTTCTGTCTTGATGGCGGTGTCTCGGGGTCTCTAGCCCCTCGCCCTACTGCTCTTACAAGGGATGCTGCTCAGCGTGCAGCTCCAGCGCCTCCTTGCGTGGAGGGGCCGTGTAGGGCAGTGGTTGGAGCCCACGGGTTCAGCCCTCTCGCAAGACTGAACCTCGCACAAGTTAGTTAGCCTCTCTGTGCTTCGGGTCCCCATTGGTAAACCGGGAATGGCAATACTAGTAGGCGGTACTGTTGCTAGTCCGGCATACAGGAGGCTGACGCAGGAAGGTGACTGTGACTTCTAGGCCAGCCCGGGCTACTTAGCAAGATCCTGTCTCAAGAAAGAATGAAAGTTGTTGTGAGAGCCAAGGCAGTTATTCCACGTCGCTAGTGAGAAGATTGTTTAGCACTTAGCAATACTCCGTCTTACCACGGAGTATTTGAGTCCTTCGTAGGAGAACGGGTACACCTGGAGACTAGAGCCTGAAGTGAAAGGACTGAGGTGCAAAACCTCAGACATCATGCGGTTTCTCTTGCCAAGGAAACTGGAGACATAAGTAAAATGCAGCGCAGAATGAAAGCTAGATCACCGGAAATAGGAAGGTGGGTCTGTCATGAAAAGGCTTCCAAGCGGAGGAGGGAGGAGGCTGCGAGGGGAGGGAGCAAGGGCGTGAAGACACCTGCCGTGTGCTCGCGCAGCTTCGTGGGGAATGTAGCCGTGTGCTGCATGCAGGGACCAGTAAAGGTGGGAATATTTAAAATGTACAAAAGAAAAAAAAGAGAGAGATTCAAAATGGTACTTAATACTAAGACTTTAATTATTAAACAGTATCTTACTTAACATTATATAGTACTTTTCTACTTTACAAAAATAGTGGCAGGTTGGATTTTGGCATATATTACAGGTTCTCACTATGTAGATCAGACTCATAGTGAGTCTCCTGCTTTCGGCCTCCCAAGTGCTGGGATTACAGGCACAGCGTCACCACGCCCAGTCTCAGTCACTGAGCGCATCCAGGGGGCAGGATTGGCACAGCACACTGGGGGATCGGACCCTGGTTGCTGTGCTCTGCCTAAGCAGGCACTTTAGTCCGCTGAGCTATCTGGCCAGCCCTTGGATTTGGCTTTTCACATGTTCCTATCATGAAGCTTGGCCCTTGCTGTCCTTTCTAGATGTTCACATGGCTTTTGACCTGTCTGCCTCTATCCCTCCTTAGAGACCCCTCCCTTGCCATCCTTTTAAATGCCCTATCCCTCGTCGCTTCTTTGCATTTACAGTGTTATGCTTTTTAAAACTTTTTATGTATTGATTTGTTATAGGCTCTTGCTGCACAGTTCAGACCCGCAGTGATCCTCTTGTCTCAGCCTCCCCAGCACTAGGATCTTAGGCATGCACCAGCATGCCATTTTGGGTGATCTGGCACAGAATGCAGTACCAGGGATCCAACTTGGATCTTTGCACTTGCCAGACAGGTGCTTAGACTGCCAAGCTATCTCTCCAGCCACCAGTATTATGCTTTAAAATTTCACATTTTAACTGTTTCTTTAAAAAAAAAAAAAAAAAAAACTTCCCATGAGGCCTTTTATGTAGAGCCCCATCCCTGGAGTCTTAGAACAGCGTCCAGCAAATCTATAGTAGGTGCTCAGCAGATCCATCTGGTGAATGGAAGATGAAATCAGAGGTAGTCATGGGGTGAGGGCCCTGTTGAGCCTGCAGCCTGTGTCTGTGGTCCGGCTCATAGCAGCCAGGCCCGAGATGGGCCACACCCACAGCTCTTAGCTGGCATGAGGACTTCCCCTGATCTGAGAATGGCTGAAATTGGTGTTGGTGCCTATGGGACTGTTATGGTTTATGTCTAGTCGGTCCCCCAAAGCCTCATGCAATCATGGGGCAGGGACTTCTAGAGTTTGAGACTTGACTCATGATCCACTGGGATTATGTGCTTTAGTATTGACAGGATTATGGGTCTGAGTACTTCTGGGATTATGGGTGTGGCCTAAGGCAGATAGGCGGAGGCAGAGAGCCTGATGTAATATAAAGAGAGACAGAAAGACAGACTCTCGCTGTTGCTCTCTGCTGCCCTAGTTGGTCGGTTGCCTCTGTTGCGACTGTTGCTGTTCCGCCACAAACTGGATGCTCTCTGCCCTGTTCCACTCAGCCTTGGATCCAGCTGAATATGGACTGAAACTTCCAGTAACTGTAAGATAAATATAACTTTCCTTCCTTCATTTTGGGTGCCGGTTATTTGTCCCAGCAATGAGAGAACAATAACTAAGGCAGGGACCCTGTACAAGGCCCATGAGTGCCGCAGTTCTATGACCAGATTTAAAATGTTAAAGGTTAAAATGAGAGTCTCCTGTGGTTTTCATACACTAGGTATGAAGTAAAAATTGTGAGATACCCCCCCAAGGAAAAAAGACTGTGAGGAAAAAAAAAAGACTGTGAGGGTCCCCAAGGGAGGAGGAGACCCATGCATCAGCACGGTGCAGGAGGTAGCCTTGCTCAGGCAGCTGGAGGGGTTGGAGCATCGCAGTGTTGTCTCGATATCTGCACTGACCTGGGTGTCAAGGTGACCCTCATGTCTGAGCGTGTGGACCAGGGCTTAGGATATGTCAGGAGGAAGTGCCTCTGCCAGGCTTGCCACTGAAACACTCAAGGATCTGATGTGCCAGGTAGTGAGAGGCCTAGACTTTCTTCATGCCAGCTGTATCATTCGCTGAGACCTGAAACCAGAGAACATTCTGGTGACAAATGTGGAGGGAGTGTCAGGCCAGCCGACTTTGGCTTAGCCAGCGTCTACAGCTATCAGGTGGCTCTTAGGCCACTGGTGCTCACAGTCTGGTATGAAATATCCCCTTGAGGAGTCCAAGGTTCTGGCTCCTGAGGCTCTTCTGCCATCTACACATGCAGACCTGTGGCATGTGGGCTTTGCACAGGTGTTTGGTCAGAAGCCTCTTTCCTGTGGAGACTCTGAAGCTGAGCAGCTGGGCAGAATCTCTTGACCTGGTTGGGCTGCCTCCAGAGGATGACGGGGCCTGAGGTGCTTCTCACCCCAGGAGGCTTTGCCCCAGAGGTCCCACCCAGGCAGTGAGTGCTACCTGAGAGGAGCAGCTGGAGCACGGCTCCTGTCGGAAGTGCTGGCCGGGAGCCCCCACAGGCCAGTCCCTGCCTCCCAAGCCCTGCATACTCTTACCTATATGAGGAAAAGGGTGGCCCAGAGTGAGCAGGGAGGTCGCTGCCACAGAAGGAAGAGAAGCCAGCATTGCCCCCTGGACACACGATGGAGACAGCCCCTTGGGAAGGGGACCTCTGTCACTGTCTCTGAGGCTTGGTGTCCTGCAAGTTTTTAGAGAACCTTTTGCTCTCTCGGTGTCTTAGTTACTTTTCTCTCATTGCTGGGACACATACCCAACACCGAAAATGAAGGAAGGAAAGGTTTATTTAGCTCACAGGTACTGGAGGTCTCAGTCCATATTTGGCTGGCCCAAGGCTGAGTGGAACAGGGCAGAGAGCGTCCAGTTCATGGCGGCGGTGGAAACAGCAACAATGGCGACACAGGCAGCCAACCAACCAGGGTAGCAGAGCAACTGCATGAGTCTGTCTCTCTTCATATTACATCAGGCTCTCTGCCTTAGCCTATCTGCCTCAGGCCACACCTATAATTCCCAGCAGTATTCAGATCCATAATCTCATCAGTACTAAAACACATAATCCCAGTGGACCATAACTCAAGTCTCAAACTCTAGAAGTCCCCATCCCATGATTGCATGAGGCTTTGGGGGGACAACTAGACATAAACCATGACACGCGCGGTGACATCCCCGGCCGCCCTCCTTTGGAGGCTTGGCCCAGTCATGCCCATTTCTCTACATTAGGGGTGCATCTCTTTCCCTATCTTCCTACATATTGGTGCTTTTTTTTTTTATATACAAGAAAATGAAACAAGAGAAAGAAAAAAGGAAGAGACCATGTGAGTCTTCATCAGAGCTCCACAGAACACAAAATAACCACAGTTGCCCCAAAATAAACCAGACTAGATTTAGACAGGCTTGCAGGGAACTGAAGAACTGAGTTTGTGCATGGCACCAAGAGCTGACTTTTCATTCTGGAACATGCCTGTCTTGGTGCCCCTCTCAGCACTGTGGGGGTGCCTGATCTCCACAGCCAAAAGGAGGAGAGGCTTACCGCAGATCAGAGGCTTAATCCGGGAGCACCTGTCCCCAAGGCAAAAATGGCACAGCCAAAGCAGGAGGTCTGCACTTCCCAGGGAAGCCAGGAAGCTGAGAGAGGAGGGGAGAGCTGGAGATAAGATGCACCCTCTGGGGTCACAGCCACAGTGACCAGGCCCCACCAGGCGGCCCCCCTCCTAACATCAAGTCAGCAGAGCTCAGCAACAGAACTTACATATCTGGGAGCAGGTGCTCCCGTGGACCAGGAGAATCTGGGGAGCATCTTTGATTCAAATCCTAACAATACCCCATACGGGGAAGGTCCCTTTAGTCTAAGGTTCAGTAAAAGTAGGGCTGCCCAAAAGGTGGAAGGCCTCTGCACACATCAAATTGCACTAACTTTGATACTGTTACTCAGTGTTTCCAAATGAAAATAAATTGACTTTGCCTTTTGAAGTGTCGTGTAAGTACAGACTGGCAGTACCTTAAAGATAAAAGGACAAATGTCTCTGGTCTCTTAAATCCTTATCACGCTTAGTATGCTTTAGCATGCATAGTGCAGAGCAGATTATAGAAACAGAAGCTAAAAGTTTGTTTTTTGAAAACCTTGTAGTCTCTTTGGAACAATGAGAAACAAAAACCATAAGTGCTCAGCACACAGCCATAATTGATCAGTTTCTGCAGAAATTCAGGCAAGCAGGATCACCATGGAGGCTGCAGGCCAAGGAGGACTGAATACATGATGCTGTCGCCCTGCACTTAAAGGAGAGAAGCATTTGGCTAGGCAGTTGGGAAGAACAAAGGTTTGATTCTTTTTTTTTTTTTTTTTGCTGGTACTAAGGATTGAACTCAGGACCTTGCACTTGCCAGACAGGCACTTACACTGCTGAGTTAACTCCCCAGCCCAACGGTTGATTCTAAGCAAAGGTACAAACAGGAGGACCTACGAGACCAGAGCCGGCAGTCTGTGCCAGGGCCACCCAAAGGCCAGGACCTGCTTTGCCAGCTCCTTGGTAGCACACGAGTGTCAGTGTCACCTCACTCTCGTTGGCTTCCAACATCAGCCTGTCTAGGTTTACCAGTGAGTGCTAGAATGCACATGCTAAGTTGGAAAGTACTGTGCAAAGTACAGACATAAAGGAAACCTCCCCACACGAAATGAGAAACTCACCCACGTGGAATCCATAGTGAAGATAGTCTTGTAAGGACTCCACAAGGATCCCACGGAGAGCAGAAGCAGGACACCCAAGTATCAAAGCATCTGTGGCTAGATGGCCTTTAGGAGGATTTGGTATGAAACAGGCCCTGTCTAGCCTTCATCAGCTAGCTCACCTTGGAACACTGAGCACAGGGTGGGGGCTTTCGTGTCCACACCTAAAACCCAGGAACAAGTTCTTAGCCAATAGTTCCCTTGTCCTTCTAAACGGAGTGACATGCACCCTGATTTTGTGGAAAAGGAGGGTAGGTCTGTGAATGGACCCTGTGAGCCTTGGAAAACTCTATAGAAATGCAGTTCTAAGATAATCAACAGAGGGCCAGTGAAATGGCTCAGCGGTCTAAAGCGCCTGCCTAGGGACTGCTGCTTGATCCCGGGCACCACAGGCTGCGCCACCCCACCCCAGAGCGGGCTGAGCCGGCCATAACACAAATAAGTAAATGAAGTTTAAGAAAATAAAATAAAGTCTTTAAAAAAATAAAAATTAAAAATTAAAATTAAACTCAATGAGCCCAGGCATGGCAGTACATGCCTGTAATCCCAGCACTTGGGAGGTTGAGACAGAAGAATGATCACTGTAAGGCCAGCGAGAATATGGTGATGCCCTGCCTCAAAAAAAAAAAAAAAAAGACACAAAAATAATAATCACAAGGAAGGCTAAAGGTACTATCCTATTTTAAAACCTAAGCAAAGGGTCAACGAGATAGCTCAGCACACTAAACACCTGCTTAAGCAAATTCAGGGACAGGGATTTGACCCCCAGCTCTACTCCCAGGCACACTACTAAACCCCCCATCCCGCACCCTCACCCCCACCCAGACTGGGCGTGGTGACGCACACCTATAATCTCAGTGCGGGGGAGGCTGAAAACAGGAGGATTACTACAACTCCCAGCTGAGAGCTGCGTAGTGAGACCCTGTGCCAAATACATAAATTAAAAAAGAAAGAAGCACAGTCATTAGGAAGCAGTGAATTAACAATGATGCCTCTGCGCTGAGTTTTTACAAGGATTAAAGCAGGGAGCTGCAAAAAGTAAGGCATCTGATTTTTACCTTTTCTGATAGTGTGACAGCTTATTTTCTTAATACTTTCTCCTAAAAAATATGCGATTTAAGCCAAGTGTGGTGGCACACGCCTATATTCCCAGCACTTCGGAGGCTGAGGCAGAAGGATCGATATGAGCTGGAGACCAGCCTGGGCTACAAAAATGAGCTCAAGGCCAGCCTGAACTACATAGTGAGCCCTTGTCTCAAAAAGACAAAAAAAAAAAAAAAAAAAAAAAAGATGGATCTAGAATCCATTTTTCCAGAATTGCCTTGCAGCAGCGTGGCTGAACGGGCCGTAGTGCCTGCAGCTCTGCTTCGCCGAGGTCACTGAAGGAGGACAAGCGTCAGCACCTCCGCTACACACACACTGGAGCCGCCTTGCTTCTAGGCCTGGCATTCAGAGGAGCGCTGGGGATATCTGGGTAGACCACTGCTGGTCCGCAAAGAACACACTTAGACGAAAAGATGCGGGCAGGCAGCACTACAGCACCAGGGCCTCCTCCGACTCCACCTGGCGTTCCATCGGTTACCTTCAGCTTACCACTTTGGTCTCGGCCTTGCACTTCCTGGACTTGGGGGCCTCTGTCCACCGATGAAGCAGAGTGGAATTTTTCAAGGATGCGGAGCCTTCGGCCTCGCCCCCCCTTCCTGAGGCCCCTCATTCCGCTTTGATCTGTGCGGTTCCTACCTTGACCTTGTTGTGGGAAGAGCCCTGCCCACTAACTGCTCCCTTCCTGCCACGGCCACAATCCCTCCATCCTCTGCCTCCTTCTGAACATTTCCCGCACCAGCCCTGTAGGGCTCTGCGGGGTCACAGAGCCCCCAAAATGATGTCTCCTTTGCTCTGAGCCCTTTTTCTAAAATAACTACCGTAAAAAAAAATAAATAACTACCGTACCCGCCAGAGCCCTGGAGTCTCTGGACCCAGCAAACTGCTATGCTGCTTCTGCACGCCTCTGTCTGGGTCCTGCCCTACACCATCCAGGCACATGCACAGAGCCTTGACCTTGAAAGTTTTATAGCCCCAGAGGAACAGATTAATCACAGTCACATTATCTCTCTGAAAATCTAAAGCCCTGTTTCCCTTTTTAAGAGCACAGATGATTCCTGAAGCAACAGGAAGCAAAGTTGAGAAACGTCTGAGCGCTGCCCTTTCTTTGCCATTGTCTAGAAAGGACACACAGCTCCCCCGAGACTGGCTCACATGGCGCTGTGAAAGGAGCAGGTGTCCCCTGAGCTCCAGTTCGTGTCCCCACCTCCTGCCCTGCACACAGAGAGCGGCTCATCATTTGCGCTCCCACGCACTCCAGGTGGCTTTGCCTTAGCAGGTGGCCCCCTGCGCACGTGCTGCACAGCCTCTGCCCCTCGGCAGCCATCCCTGACCTTCCCCAGGTCAGGAAGGAGGTCTTGTTCACCCCTGTGCATCCCGGGGCACAGTGTGAAGCACGTACGCAGCTATCGACAGACGCATGCTGCACCAATGCCGAGGCCTTCAGTGGTGGTGTCCCGTTCATACAAAATCAAGTCACAATGGAATTCAAATGGATTGGAGACCTAGACTTTAAAATAAAAATGATAACTCTGCTGGAAGACTCTCATGGTGACGCATGCCTATAATCCCAGCACTCCAGAGGCTGAGGCAGGAGAATCGTTGCAAGTTCAAGACCAGCCCAGTTCAAGCCCAGCCTGAATTACATAGCAAGATCCTGTCTCAAAACAAAAAATAAAAAATCTGCTGGAAGATAAAAAATAGGCACAGCTCTTGAAGACTGAGCTGGAAGTAGATTTTCTAAATGGAATCCCAGTTGCACAAAAAAATAACACCAGGAATGAACAAATGGGATCATAACAAGTTAAGAAGCTTCGGCACAGCAAAGGAAACAACCAGTTGAGAGAAGAGACAATGTAGAGAGGTGGAAATTTTTAACCAGCTACATTTTGGACACAGGATTAATATCATACATAAAGAACTCAAACAATATTAGGACCCCCCCCCCAAAATAAAAGGCCCATTGAAAAAGGGTGATGGAAATGGATAGACATTTGTCCAAAGAAGTATAGACATCCAATAAGTACATGACAGGATGTTCAACACCTCTGGTCATGAGAGACGTCCAAATCAAAACCACACTGACAGTGTACCTCACTCTAGGAAGAGTGACTGTCATCAAGATCTCAAGAAACACCAAGGCTGGGAGGGCAGTGAAAGAAAAGGAGGCCTTCCACTGTGCTGGTGGGAATATAAACTCACATGAGCACTGAAGAAATCAGCATAGAGATTTCTCAGGACACTGAAACCATTTAACTGAGCTCTACCTTCCAGCTATCTCTCTGAAAGTGTTAGAGATTTACTCTAGTGATCCATGCATGCCTGTGATTATAGCAGGACAATCCTTACATCATAGCCAAACCTTGAAAGCAGCCTATAGATCCTTCAACAGATGAATGGTGTATCAGTTACCTTTCACTCATTGCTGGGACAAAATACCTGGCACCCAAAATTAAGAAAGGGTTTCTTTAGCTCATAGCTTGTGGAGGTTTCAGCCCATACTCAGCTGTCTCCAAAGCAGAGTGGCACATGGGAGAGGGCAGCAGTTCATGGTGGCGGAAAACAGCAAAGAGCAGAAAAGGAGGAGCAGAGGCAGAGAAGAAGCCTTTCTCCCTTCTTTATAGTGCCTTCAAGCTATCCCTGGATGTACCTCACACAGCTATAATCCCAGAGCTCTCACATCTCTAATCGCACCATTAGATTATGAATTAATCACAAACTAGATCCCCACCCCAATGACTGCATGAGGCTTTTGGGGGATACCTAGTCATAACCCATAACAAATAAAGAAAAAATGATATTTATATACAATGGAGTATTACTCTGCTATGAGGAAGGATAAACTTGAATCATTCTTAGGAAAATGGATACCCTTGGGAATCATAACACTAAGTGAAATCAGACACAAAAGGCTAAGTATCACACGGTTTCTCCTATTTGAAAGACTGAAAATATAAATAATTTAAAAATCAAAATAAACAACAGATGATAGGAAACATGGAGGTTACTTTGTCGAGACAGAGAGGACATCCGGGGACAGAGAAGGCTAGGCAGACCGGGGTTAAGAGGCATCGTGTGTGTGTGTACCCTCAATGAGATGAACATGGCTCCCATGCATTGCATTGCTGACACACTAAAGAAAATAAAGGGGGAAAAATAATAAAAGAAAAGGCAAAGTTACGCTTCTCTCAAACTACAGAGAGAGCAAAAAGAGCCCGAATCTGCTGCTATGAACAAACTGGGATGAATAGGCTGCCCATTTTCTGCGAACAGCATTTCGGTTTTCTCTCTTCTGTGCCTCATTCCTCTCATTCTTTGTGCCTAGTGGAGTGTGGGCTTTATGAACTGCATAATACCTTCCCAGGGACGCAAGTTAGATTCCCATAGCCTTTGGGAATAATGAAGAGACACAAAGAAGGCCTGAGTCCTGGTTGCTGGCAATGGAAGTGCCATCCCATGAGACCGGAAGTACCAGGGATGGAGCTGCCAGAGACCGGAAATACTGGGGGAGGAGTTGCCAGAGACCGGAAGTGCTGGGGGAGGAGCCTTCATCTTCAGTGGACATAATGCCAGGATCCCTGTGCGGTGGTGTAAGGCCACTCATTTCTTGCAGTTCTCTCTGGGCCTGGCCTGGAAGCCCAGCATCAGGGCCCTTGGCAGTGAGAAATCTGCTGCACCCAGTTCAAAAGCAGCATCCGAGGTGTGGTGGCTCACGCCTGTAATCCCAGCACTTGGGAGGCTGAGGCAGGAGGATCGGTGCAAGTTTGAGACCAGCCTGGGCTACAAAAAGTGAGCTCAAGGCCAGCCTCACCTGCATAGCGAGACCCTGTCTCAAAAAGACAAACAAACAAAACAAAACAAAAAAAAGGCAGGATCCTTTGCTGTCGCCTCTGTGGGGAACTGTAGCTCTGTCCTGGTGGCCACCTCACGTGCAAAGGTCATGCTTCTGTCCCTGCTGTTCGTACCTCCTGGGAGTCCAGGTCTCAACACGGGTTGGGTAGGTACAGCATTATAAACCACACTGCCCCTGGTGCCCACGAGACTCTGTTAGGATACAAGCACAGTAGCATTGCTATAAAAGGGACAGCTTTGCCACCAGAAGGGAGGCCACGGAGGCTGTCCGGGCTAGAGCGAGTAAGGGCTGTGCTAGATGCTGCAAAAAATAAATACCATGTAGCGCAGTTAGGCAAAGCATGGGAATTGGAATGAGAGGAAAATGTAAAAAATCTGTTCGGGTTTTGTACATAAGTCTGCTGGGGCCCAGAGAGGTAACGTCACCCTGCAGGTACACGAGGATTAAATCGCAGTGCCAGGGGTCCTAGCTGCCTCTCCCACTCAGAGTCCACAGCTCTGGGTACTTTTCTCCCTAGCATCACTTGGAAACCATCCTGCTCTTCCTTGTCTCGATTTAGAGTGTCCCGGATGGGAAAGGGAGGAGAGAGGAGACTTTCCACCACAGCAGGCAGGGGACCTTCCACAAGTGGCAGATCTAGAGGCTGCGCCTGACTGCTCTCCACATGACTAGGTGACACGGTGAAAGCCACCTTGCTCTGGGAAGATGCTGCATTCTAAATTAGTGAAAGGGACATGACTCCTAGCTATTTATGCCTAACATTGTTGAATTTTCTACTATTTAAAAAAAAAAAACATTTATTTGTTTATTTATGTATTTGATACAGGGTCTTACTACACAACTTAGACTCATAGTGATCCTATTTTCAGCCTCTCCAGCAACAGGATTACAGACGTGTGCCACCAAGTCCAGTTTTGGTGGCCTGCGCAACATGCGGCACCAGGGATGGAACCCAGGTCCTTGGCACTTGCCAGGCAGGTGCCTAAACCACCAAATTACCTCCCCAAGCCCTTCTGCAGGTTTTAAAAATTCAACTTTGTAGCACATGTAACTTTTTTTTTTCATGTCCATTTCCGTCTTTTTTTTTTTTTTAGGGTCTCACTACTGAGTCATAGTGATCCTCCTGTTTGTACCTCCCAAGGGCTGGGATTACAGATGCGCACCACCACGCCCAGTATCGCCGGCTCAGCGCTCTCTAGAGTGGGGCCAGCGCAGCACGAGGGGCCAGGAACCGAACCCTGGCCCCTGCACTTCCTCTAAGCAAGCGCTAAATCCGCTGAGCTGTACCGCCGGCCCTAGCACATGTAACTTTTGCCCAAAGTTAGAAAAACGAAGAACAGTAACAAGTTAATGTAATATCATCCAGTGAAGATTTTCAAAACACTAGCTCTATAATTAGGAAGTGTGGCTACAGTTTAGAGCTGAGGCTAAGATCCTTACCAAATATAAGTTACTTACACCCTAAACTGAGAAGAACGTCCCTAAGGAGACAGCCTTTTTTTTTTTTTTTTTTGACAGGACTGGGGTTCAAACTCATGGCCTTGCACTTGCCAGGCAGGCACTTGTGCCTTGGAGCTATCTCCCCAGCCCCCAGCCTTTAGTTCTTTAAAGCATAGTGTTGACTATTTGGCTTTTTCTCATACATTGTTGAAAATGTTCAAATATTAACATGACTCTGCCAATCTCCTTCATTTCACTGCCCTGGAATCCTGAAACTATAGGACTTGGAAATAACAGGAAAAACCTGGTGACAAAACTACATCCCTTTGGACACAACACTGCTCAACTGCGGCGAGCATGTTTGGGAGGTTTGGCTCCATTGCTCTTTGCTACCTCTCTACATGAGTAGACTGTATTGTTATTTTGTTAGAACTTTTGTATTTTGCAAGTATCATTAAAAATTTTTATGGGAGAAGCAAGTAGGCTGTTAGGTGCTGGATTGTTGGTAGTGAGTATTCAGAAATATATGTAGTTCCTATTTTATGCTATCATCTATTCTATATTCTCCCAATCTCCAGAAATTCATATAAAAAGTAAATATATAGCTGGTACACTTTCTTCATGAGATGTTATCGGCAGAATATTGTCCCTAAAAAGATTTCAGGGCTTTTTCCCCCATCAAGTCTGACTTATACAGTGTGTTTAAATATACAGTGAATGTTTATGCTAAAAAAAAAAAAAGTTACTGCGCTAACCACATTGCCATGATCACCCTCAGAATCCTCTCCCTCGCTGGGAGCGTACTCATCCCACCGGTCCTGTTGCCTTCTGGAGTCATTGTGGAAGTCCTCCTTTGTGAGTGTCTTTATGGAGTGTGACAAAAAATGTGAGCACGCCTGTCTGGTGCCCCCCACCGGAAAGACAGCTCAGAGCCCCTGGCACTG
>PVJA010043199.1:0-16897 GCA_004027025.1 Myocastor coypus | reverse complement strand
TCTCACTATGCAGTTGAGGCTGGCCTTGAGCTCACTTTTGTAGCCCAGGCTGGTCTCGAACTCTCACCAGTCCTCCTGCCTCAGCCTCCCTAGTGCTGGGATTACAGGCGTAGCCATCATGCCCAGCTCTATATTTCCTTCTAACTCAGCTGCCTGCAACAGTATGAGGCCATTTATTCCAGCAAAATGGCAAAAGACCCAAGAGAGTAAAGGGAGCCCATACTGCACAAAGCGCTCCTTCCTGAGTGCAGGGGTGCAGGGCTCCTAGAGTAGGGAAGAGGGGAGAGGAAACTCAGTGAGACCCAACTTCAGGATTGCTTCTTTTTGTTATGGGTTCTCAAACAGAGGCCGGACCAGAGTCTGAATTAGAATTTTGTTTTTCTTGTTTCAGAACTTTTTGTTTGTTTGTTTGTTTGTTTAATTTATTTATTTATTATTTTTTTGTTTCAGAACCTTTGTTTGCTTATTCACTCATTTTTATGGCTGGCTCAGCCCACCCCGAGGGCAGGGCTGGCGCAGCATGTGGTGCCGGGGATCGAACCGCGGTCCCTGCAGCCGCCCAAGCTTCCCCAAGCAGGCGCTTTAGACCACTGAGCCATCACGCCGGGCCCCTTTTTTTTGAATTTTGAATGGTCTGGTTTTATTCAGTACATCAACACAATTTAATAAATTAATATGTACAGATACAAAAAATATGTTTCTAAATATATAGTCTATGTAAAATGTTTTTTAACATTTTGACTTCATTTCCAAAATTAGAAGCGTGGCAACAGCAAGTTATTGAAGCAAAGTGGAGTCTCTAGGCTAATTCATGTTTCAGTTTTGTGTGTAAAGTTTTCAAACACCATTTCAGTTCCTGTAAACCATCACTCTTGAAACAAGACCTGATAGCTAAGGAACCAACTGCCACAGTCTCCCAGCCATTCAGATGAGGAATTTCCTGGCCCGGCCAAAGATGACAAAGTTAATCAGACACAGAACCTGGTTACCTGACTTTCATAGGTGTTCTGTGGTGGGCAGGGAGTGGCAAAGAAGGCACATGTATCACACAGAAGTCCAGTCATACTTGAAAGACCTTGGTTTCCTTTCTGCTTAATGTTGGATTAATTCCTGGTATGTTTATGTAGCTCACAAATTGAAATTTATCACCAGGGAAAGATTACATGTTAGCACCATCTACAGAAGCATCGACATGAGTACAGGACAGTTCATTGCTCTTGGGAGCTCAATGCCTCCAGAATCAGCACGTACCCTGCTGTCTTCTGAGCAATCGCTTTGCTCAAGGGTAGAGTGGACTATTTCTGGGACATCAGTGTTCCATACAGCAATGAGATTTCTCATGTATCAGGAATATGTCTAATAATGTATTTATAAATAAATACTATTTACTTTTGGCATAAAATTATCACTTCTGGCATAAATTTTTTTTAACTGTCTCAGTCTAATGTTGTTACCAAGTCTTAAAAAGTCTATATAGTTTTAATTTATCCCTTTGAGGAGTGTGTGAACTTTTATTAAGCCACAATAGAACAGTTACATTCTAACAAGTCTACTTTTCTAATCATAAGAGCCATTTCCAAAACAATCTTCCAGGTGTCAGTTTATTTCTAAAACTTGATATATATGTAGAAAAGCAATGTTTATAAAGGAAGTTTCCAATTTTCATTTAAGTCACTCTAATTTCTTGCTATTTGCAGCATTGTAGAAAAGAAGACTAAGAGCCTATCTTCTTTCTGCTTTTGTCCAGGGCAGTATTTCTCTGCAGAGGTGTGGTCTGGTCTGGTTGCATGTTACGGAGATTTATGAGATGCTCTCATGGATATAGTTCTTCAGAACAGGGCTCCCATTATCCTTTTCTGCTGCAGATGCTTTGCCTTTTGGTACTGACATAACTCCTCTGAAGTGTAATTTCATCAACATTAGTTCACTCTGATATGGGAAAATCATTTATGCATTTCATTTACTTAACCTACAGTATTTCACTCCTCTCATTATGGATTTCATTTCCTTCTGCTTATCTTATTCTGACTTTCAAAGAATATATAGAATTCTTTGAAAGGCAATTCCATTTCTTTGACCATTTCACTTGAGACTTTCCTTCTTATTCACTAAAATGGAGAAACGGTAGTGTGGCCTTTTTTAAAAATGTATTTAGCACAGTCACAAAGTTTCACTACACAGATTGGACTCACAGTGATCCTCCTGTTACTTTTTGTTTGTTTATTTATTTTTTTTTAATGGCTGGCTCAGCCTGTCCTGAGGGCAGGGCTGGTGCAGCATGTGGTGCCAGGGATCTAACTGGGGTCCCTGCAGGCGCCTAAGCTTTCTTAAGTAGGCGCTTTAGACCACTGAGCCATCCTGCCAGGCCCCCAAATTAGAATTTTATTTATTTATTTATTTATTTATTTATTTATTTATTTATTTATTGTCTTTTTGAGACAGGGTCTCGCTATGCAATTCAGGCTGGCCTTGAGCTCACGTTTGTAGCCCAGGCTGGTCTCGAACTCGCACCAATCCTCCTGCCTCAGCCTCCTGAGTGCTGGGATTACAGGTGTGAGCCACCACACCCGGCTCCAAATTAATTTAAATTTGAGGGGCCTGGCAGGATGGCTCAGTGGTCTAAAGCGCCTGCTTAGGAAAGCTTAGGCGGCTTCAGGGACCTTGGTTAGATCCCCAGCACCACATGCTGAGCCAGCCCTGCCCTCAGGGCAGGCTGAGTCAGACATAGAAATAAATAAACAAACAAAAGTTCTGAAACAAGAAAAAAATAAAATAAAAAGGGGGGGGGGAAAGAATTTATTATTATTATTATTATTTTTTTTTTGTCTTTTTGAGACAGGGTCTTGCTATGCAGTTGAGGCTGGCCTTGAGCTCACTTTTGTAGCCCAGGCTGGTCTCGAACTCTCACCAATCCTCCTGCCTCAGCCTCCCAAGTGCTGGGATTACAGGCGTGAGCCACCACGCCCGGCAAAAAAAAGAATTTAAATTTGAGCCTTTAACACCGAGCTTGGGGCCTTCCTGACTCCAACTCACGCAGGAGAGAAGACAGAAGCGCTGAGTGACAGAGAGCAGGGTTTTTTTGTTTTTTTGTTTTAAATAATTTTTATTTTATTTATTTATTTATTTTTCTTGTTTCAGAACCTTTGTTTATTCACTCATCTTTTATGGCCCGCTCAGCCCGCCCCGAGGGCAGGGCTGGCGCAGCATGTGGTGCCAGGGATTGAACCGTGGTCCCTGAAGCTGCCCAAGCTTCCCCAAGCAGGCGCTGTAGACCACTGAGCCATCCTGCCGGGCCCCGAGAGCAGGGTTTTTATACAGAAATTACTTTCCATTTAGCACGTACTGATTTTTAAAAGTAATCATTTGTAACCTACGAACACATACAGGCACAATTTACAAATTAACTAGACAATAGTTTAAGCACAAGGTCTAAATGAACTTCCTCTGATCTTTAGCAGAATGAAATCATTAACTACATTCCTGTATGGTTGAACAGGTAGGCAGGCCTACACTTAATTATCCCTTACTATACAGGGGCTGATTGTCTCAGGCACATACACAGCAACATGAATCACTCTGACTTAGGTTGGTACAATCCCACACATTCTGAGGTGATGAGCCTTTGGTCACAAATGCTGTCCTATTACCAAGAGCGGTTGTGAAAAGAACACATCAAGCTCAGCCGGAATTTCCTGGACATCAGGGCTTCATGTTGTAGCTGGGGAGATAACTCTGTGGCACAAGTGCCTGACTGGCAAGTGCAAGGTCGTGAGTTTGAACCCCAGTCCCGCAAAAAAAAAAAAAAAAATTACCTCTGTGAGTCTGAAATTTAAGTAACCCATCACACTTTTTTTTTTTTTTTTTTTTTTTGGCGGGACCAGGGTTCGAACTCACGACCTTGCACTTGCCAGACAGGCACTTGTGCCACGGAGCTATCTCCCCATCCCCCAGGGTTGCTTTTTGAAAAGGTATTTGGCACAGCAGAGAAACAGGCAGAAGGAAGGGGCTTTATTTTCTTTGAGGATATGGGAGAAAATGTGAGGAAGGATGAGGAATTCTCTCAATTGAAACAAAAGGAGGGGCCAGGCGTGATGGCTCAGTGGTCTAAAGCGCCTGCTTGGGAAAGCTTGGGCGGCTTCAGGGACCGTGGTTCGATCCCCGGCACTACATGCTGCGCCAGCCCTGCCCTTGGGGCGGGCTGAGCCGGGCATAAAAATTAGTGACTAAACAAACAAAGGTTCTGAAACATGAAACAAAAGGAGCCTGGGGCTGGGCAGGATGGCTCAGTGGTCTAAAGTACCTGCTTAGGAAAGCTTGGGTGGCTGCAGGGACCGAGGTTAGATCCCCAGCACCACATGCTGCGCCAGCCCTGCCCTCGGGGTGGGGCTGAGCCGGCCATAAAAATGAGTGAATAAACAAACAAAGGTTCTGAAACAAGAAAAAAAAATTCTTTTTTTTTTTTTGTTTTTTTGAGACAGGGTCTCGCTGTACAGTTAGGCTGGCCTTGAGCTCACTTTTGTAGCCCAGGCTGGTCTCGAACTCTCACCAATCCTCCTGCCTCAGGCTCCCGAGTGCTGGGATTACAGGCATGCGCCACCACACCCAGCTAAGAAAAAAAAAATTCTTAAAAAAAAATTTTAAAAATATGAGCGAACTGGGCTGGTGAGATAGCTCAGCAGTCTAAAGTGTCTGCTTGGGCAAGCTTCGGCCACCGCAGGAATCATAGTTGGATCCCTGGCACCACATGCTGTGCCAGCCCCACCCCCAGGACAGGCTGAGCTGGCCATAACATAAATAAATAAATACATAAACAAATAAATAAATAAATATTTGAAAAATGAGGAAACTTGCTTAGGCAATCACAGGGACAAGGTTTGTTCCTGGCACCACATTAGGCTGGCCCTACGCCCAGGCATGCTGAGTCACCACTGAAATTGGGCATGATGGCACACGCCTGTAATCCCATCACTCAGGAGGCTGAGGTGGGAGCACCCCGGAGTAGAGAGGCCAGCCTGGACCACAGGTTAAGTTCAAGGCCAGCCTGAGCTACATGTTGAGACCCTGTCTCACAAAAGGCGGAGGGGCTAAGAGCCGGGTGTATGAAGAGACTCGCTGGGGTCACAGCTAGTGAGCAGCAGGGGCCATCATTGCAGCCAGCAGGTTCAGCTTCGGAATCCACTCTCTTAATCCTCACACCCCACAGCCTGGTTAAGGAGCAGCGTAAGGCCTCGGTGATGGGTAAGGATCTATTTTCAGCCTCTGATTCCACAGGCTGAATGTGCCCATGGGCCAAGCTGGCCGATCGTATGGTGCTGCCACCAGTGATCCTTTCCACAGCCCCACAGGGGGAACCAGAGCAAGCGGACGATTCTTCACAGAGACCCGAGCCAGCAGCCTGAGAGCAGCGAGTTCGGGTTGGTTCACCGTCCCCCAGGGTGTACAAGCTGAGAGGCTCTGCAGAGCCTGGCCTGATAGCTTTCACAAGCAATTTTTAAAGTAATCAAAGCTTTTCCTTCAAACATAGATCTATGTGCACTTCATTGTATGCTTATTCCCACAAGAGCACGTCTGGGTACATATGCAGAGATACATATACACAGCCCCACATGGAGACCCTTTATAAACAGGGTAAAGGGGGCTCTTCTCATCCCTCGTGCTACCCTGAGTCACTATCTGGTACCTTGAGCTTGGAGGAACATGGCTTCTGGGTCTTTTTTTTTTTTTTTAATATATTTAGTATAGGGTCTACAGGGTCTCACTACATAGATGGGACTTGTAGTGATCCTCCTGTTTTCAGCCTTCCAAGCAATGGAATTACAGGCCCGCGTCACCACACCCAGTTGCAGTTGACCTCTCAGCACGCCCTGGAGGTGGGGGCCAGCATGCACACCTGGGATCAAACCCTGACCTCTGCGCCAGGCACTTTAGTTGGCTGAGCTATCTGGCTGGCCCTTGAGTCTTTTTTTTTTTTTTTTTTTTTTTTTTGTGGGGCCAGGGTTCGAACTCACGACCTTGCACTTGCCCAGCAGGCACTTGTGCCTCGGAGCTATCTCCCCAGCCCCTTTTCTTTTTTTTTTAAACAGCTTTATTTTATTGGTACATTTTAGGCATACATAATGATCCCATTCATCACAGGGAGTTTGTACATGATATATCTTGTCTCTTTTCTTTCCCCCCATTCTCATCCCTCAAGGAACACAATTTGAAAACCATTGTTCCAAGCCAAGTTTTCCATTTTGTGTGTGTGTGTTATCAGGAATTGAACTCAGGACCTTGCCCTTCTCAGGCAAGCACTTATTCTACTGAGCTATCTCCCCAGCCCAAAGCCATGTTTTCCTGAAGCCTGTCCTACAAAAGATTAGTCTTTCAAGATGTGTTCTTGAAAAAGGAAGTTTTGTGGTGTACTAGGGCTAAGAAACTGTAGTCATGCTTGGTTTTTTTTTTTTTTTTTTTTGTCTTTTTGAAACAGGGTCTCGCTGTACAGTTCCGGCTGGCCTTGAGCTCACTTTGGTAGCCCAGGCTGGTCTCGAACTCTCACCGATCCTCCTGCCTCAGCCTCCCGAGTGCTGGGATTACAGGTGTGTGCCACCATGCCCGGCACTACCAGCAATTTAAAAAATTAAAAAGTACAATTTTTTTTTCAGGACCAGGGTTCGAATTCACAACCTTGCACTTGCCAGACAAGCACTTGTGCCACGGTGCTATCTCCCCAGCCCCCAAAAGTACAATATTGTAAAAGGCATTAAAATAAAATCTGCTCACAAGCCCCTTGCACATTCATTTAGTCATAAATTCTTTAAAAATATATATGAGGTGGGCTGGGGATATAGCTCAGCAGTAAAGCACTTGCCTGGAAAGCACAAGGTCCTGAGTTTGGTTCCTGGTACCAAAACAATATCTATCTGTCTGTCTATCTATCTATCTATCTATCTATCTATGCATATATGAGGGCTGGGGAGATAGCCTGGCAGACTAAGCAACTGCTCGATAAACACAAGGACCTGGGTTCTATTGCCAGTACCGCATGCCATGATCACTACAAATGAACAGAGCAATGAGACTATATATGACTATATATATATATATATATATATATATATATATATATATATATATATAATCTTTTTGAGATAGGGTCTTTCTGTGCAGTTCAGGCTGGCCTTGAGCTCACTTTTGTAGCCCAGTAGGCTGGTCTTGAGCTCCACCAATCCACCTGCCTCAGCCTCCCAATTGCTGGGATTACAGGTGTGTGCCACCATGCCTGGCTTGAGACCCTATATTAAATAAATAAATGAAGAAACATATATGAAAAAATACATATGGAATTCTCGATGTGCCAGACTTTTTTTTTTTTTTTTAATTATTTCAGAACCTTTATTTGTTTATTCGCTCATTTTTATGGCCGGCTCAGCCCTTCCCGAGGGCAGGGCTGGCACAGCATGTGGTGCCCGGGGATCGAACCGCGGTCCCTGAAGCCGCCCAAGCTTTCCCAAGCAGGCGCTTTAGACCACTGAGCCATTCCGCCGGTCCCAATGTGCCAGACTTTTTTTAGCAGATGAGATGGAATTATCCCTGCCCTCCTACAACATATAGCCCATGTGACAAGAGAGGCATCTAAAGACATTTTGCACAAATACATACTGCATGTGTAGTAAACTGGGGAATCCAGGGAAGACACAAGGCTGCATAGAAGACTAACAGGAGCTGAGAACATAGCTCAACAGCACAAGCGCCTGCCTGGTAAGCTCGAGGTCCCAAGTTCAATCTCTGGTACTGAAAGGCTCCTCCTTGAGACCAGCCTGTGCTTCATGCTGTGCAGCTCATAGGAGTGGGTGGGGGAGAAGCAGCTCCTGGGATGGTGGCAGGAAGCTGGGAAAGCAGAGGGGAGCAAGGAAGAGATGAACCCTTCTGCGGGGGGCCCCCAGAGACCCACCTCCTCCAACCAGACCCCACTTGCTAGGAGCAAGCCTGCTCCAAACTCAGCAGGGGACTAAGCCACTGAAAGTGTCACACCCTGACGGTCCAGCTGTGTCCCCCAAGCACCTCCTGTGACTGCGTGAGGCTTTAGAGGGACAGCTGGATGGAAGGCGGAATAGTGGGTGAGGGGCTGAGGAGCCTCTCACAGCTAAGAAAGCAAAGAGCTCCAAAAGAAGCAGTGCCTGCAGACAGGGAGACCGAAAATGTGCTAGTCAGATGTGGACGGATTTGTCTCATTTATATATTTGACTCCCAGGCTTTTTTTGTTTTGTTTTGCTTTGTTTTGTCTTTTTGAGGCAAGGTCTCGCTATGCAGTTCAGGCTGGCCTTGAGCTCACTTTTGTAGCCCAGGCTGGTCTTGAACTTGCACCAATCCTCCTGCCTCAGCCTCCCAAGTGCTGGGATTACAGGTGTGCACCACCACGCCTGGCTTCTGACTCCTAGTTTGTTTGTATTTATTTATTTATTTATTTATTTATTTATTTATTTATTTATTTATTTTTTGCAGGACCGGGGTTCAAACTCACAACCTTGCACTTGCCCAGTAGGCACTTGTGCCTTGGAGCTATCTCTCCAGCCCCTGACTCCTAGTTTTTAAAAGCTAAAAACACATTTAATTTTTAAGTTGGATGTGGTAACACACATCGTGAATTCCAGGTCAACGTGGGTTACGGGTTACGTAATTAATTCAAGACCAGCCTAAGGCCGGGTGTGGTGATGCACACTTGTAATCCCAGCACTCAGGAGGCTGAGGCAGCAAGATCTCCACAAGTTTGAAGCCAGCCTGGGCTACATAGTGAACTCAAGGTCAAGCTGAAATGCATAGTGTGATTCTATCTTAAAAAAAACAAAACACTGTAATCCCAGCACTTGGGAGGCTGAGGCAGGAGGATCGGTGTGAGTTCGAGACCAGCCTGGGCTACAAAAGTGAGCTCAAGGCCAGCCTCAACTGCATAGCGAGACCCTGTCTCAAAAAGACAAAACAAAACAAAACAAAACAAACAAAAAAAACCACCCAGCCTAAACTACCTAGCAAAACCCTATCTCACAAAGCATTTTTTAAAAACTGTAGGAAAATATACGTAGCATAAAATCTGCCCCCTTAGCCGTTTTGGAGACGCCGTCCAGTGGTATTGGCTAACACGCCCAGTGTTGTGCAGCGATAACCACTATTTCATCACCTTAAACAGAAACTTGGGACAGTTACACAACAACTCCCTGTGCCCCTCAGTCTTCTTTTTCCTCTCAGTTTTTGTGCTACTTCTTGTCCTAGAAGTGCGCCTGCTCTAGCTATTTCATGTAAATGAACTGAAATCATACAGAACTCATCCTTTTGAACCTAGCTTCGTTTGCTTTTGTTTTCAAGGTCCATTTGAACTGCAGCCTCTGTTGAAACTTGTTCCTCTTTGTCATCTGTTTTGTTACACGTCAGAACTTCATTTCTTTCTTCTTTTTGTTTTTGAGGCAAGGTCTCACTGTGTAGTGCAGGCTGTCCTTGAGCTCACTTATGTAGCCCATGCTGGCCTCAAACTCACAAGGATCCTCTTGCCTCAGCCTCCTGAGTACTGGGATTTCATGTCTTTTATGACTGCAAAATAGTTCATTGCATCTCTATACCATATTTTCTTTATCCATTCATGATAGACCCTTGAGTGGTTTGCATTTTTTTTTTCTTTTAAAGGGAGGAAAGGGGACCCGGCGGGATGGCTCTGTGGTCTAAAGCGCCTGCTTGGGAAAGCTTGGGCAGCTTCAGGGACCGCAGCTTGATCCCTGGCACCACATGCTGCGCCAGCCCTGCTCTCAGGGCTGGCTGAGCCGGCCATAAAAATGAGTGAATAAACAAACAAAGGCTCTCAAACAAGAAATAAATAAATAAATAAATAAAATTAAAAAAAAAAAATAAAGGAAGGAAAGGGGCCTGGCAGGATGGCTCAGTGGTCTAAAGCTCCTGCTTAGGAAAACTTAGGTAGCTGCAGGGACCGCGGTTTGATCCCTGGCACCACATGCTGCGCCAGCCCTGCCCTCAGGGCAGGCTGAGCCGGCCATAAAAAGCAAACAAACAAAATGGGGCCCGGCAGGATGGCTCAGTGGTCTAAAGCGTCTGTTTGGGGAAGCTTGGGCGGCTTCAGGGACCACAGTTTGATCCCCGGCACCACATGCTGCGCCAGCCCTGCCCTTGGGGCGGGCTGAGCTGGCCATAAAAATGAGTGAATAAACAAAACAAAGGTTCTGAAACAAGAAAAAAATAATAATAAATAAAATAAAAAATTCTAAACAAACAAACAAAAGTTTTGAAACAAGAAAAAAAATAATTTAAAAAAAAGGAAGGAAAGGATTATTTAGCTCACAGTTCACAGAGGTTTCAATTCATACTCAGTTGGCTCCAAGGCTGGGTGGCACAGGGCAGAGGGCAGCAAAAAAAAAACAGCAGGAGCACAGTGGGAGGAGCAGCCTCCCCAGTACTGGGGAGGGGTGTTCTAACCACTGAGTTACAGCCCTCTGCTTTTTAAAAACTTTAAATTAAAAAAAAAAAAAAAAAAAAAAAAAAAAAAAAAAAAAAAAAAAAAAAAAAAAAAAAAAAAAAAAAAAAAAAAAAAAAAAAAAAAAACTTTAAATTTTGAAACAAGGTCTTGTTAAATTTCCTGAGATGGCCCTGAGCCTGCAGGCCTCCTGCCTCACCCCCGCCAAGATCCCAGGATTAGGGCCTGGCTGTGTGCACCACTGGGCTAACTCGAGTATCAACCTGAACACTGGCTACAAGTATTTGTTGGAGTCTTTGTTGTCCATTCCTTTTGGATATCTTCCTAGAAATGGGGAGTCAGCTGGGCGTGGTGGCGCACGCCTGTAATCTCAGCACTTGGGAGGCTGAGACAGGGGATTGGTGGGAGTTCGAGACCAGCCTGGGCTACCAAAGTGACCTCAAGGCCAGCCTGAATTGCATAGCGAGACCCTGTCTCAAAAAAAAAAAAAAAAAAAAAGAAAGAAAGAAAGAAATGGGGAGTCATATGATAACGTTCTGAGAAATCGCCAACCTGTTCTCTCCTGTGGTTTCTATAACTTTACATTCCCACCAGTAATAACTAGAGCTTTGTTTCTCCACATCTACTAACACTTGTGTGTCCATTTTCCTTTCTCTTGTCTTTTTTTGGATGGGGGGCTATAACCCTGAGTGTATCACACAGCTCTCTGCATGATTCTGATTCATTTGTCTCCCCAAGAGTCCATCTCTGCTGAGACTTTCTTTCTTTCTTTTCTTTTTTTTTTTTTCTGCTGAGACTTTCGCAAGTGCCTGACTCCTAAACAGATTCTCTGCAATTCTAAGGTGATGCAAGAGTCGGGGACCAGCTTGAATCTCCAGCGGCGGTAACCTGACAGGTGTTCGAGAAATAAAATGATTGCACTAAAAGCGGCAGGTCACATTTAGCTTATGGTGACAGCCCTGTGGATGCTGCCAGCAAGCATCTGAGACTTTTGCCTGATACAAAGGAATTACTTTTCCTGCTGTGTGAGGGAATTGGTAGATGGGTTGCATGAAACACTGTGTCTAGGGCTGGGGTGTTGCTCAGTGGTGGAGCAAGCCCAGCATGTGTGAGGCCCTGCCTTTGATCCCAGCACTAAAGATAACCAGACAGGGGCCTGGCAGGATGGTTCAGTGGTCTAAGCACCTGCAGGTGGCTTCAGGGACTGCTGTTTGATCCCTGGCACCACATGCTGCACCAGCCCTGAGGCTGAGCTGGCCATGAAAACAAACAAACAAAAGATAACCAGACAGAACCCTGCCTCTGATTCCCACCAGGTGTTTGCTCTGACTCCTTGAGTTTCTTTCTTTTTATTTTATTTTATTTTTTCTTGTTTCAGAACTTTTGTTTGTTTATTTATCTATTTTTTATGGCCGGCTCAGCCTGCCCTGAGGGCAGGGCTGGTGCAGCATGTGGTGCCTGGGATCGAACCGTGGTCCCTGCAGCCGCCTAAGCTTTCCTAAGCAGGCGCTTTAGACCACTGAGCCATTTCTCCCCATTGCACTTCTGCCAAGCTTCATGTTATGTGTCGGTGGCGAAAGGAACGACAAGAAGACCTCATGAAAGTAGCTCAGAGGACTCACTGAGACTCATCCCGCAGTGAGCAAAGAACCCCCAGAGCAAATCAACTTTATACCAGGTAGTCAACGTGATCTCGTGTATAATCATTTTAGTAAAGGAGGACCACGTGCTTAGTCACGAACGTGACCATGATCTGCATTAACTTCCATCCCTTCCCTATCATCGGGTTCACCCAGGGGCCAACCATTAGCATTCCAAGCAAGGGAGAAAGCAACAAACAGAGAGCCCACAGCTGAAGCTGCTTTCCATCACCTGGAGTCCCAGCTCTGCGGGATTTTCCGCCACAGACCACAGGTGTCCCTGAGCCCTGTTCGTTACACTCCGTCTCTTGAAATGCTAGTCAGGCTACACCATGTCATTGTTATAGTCCCCAGCATCTCACCAGCTCTGGTCTGGCCTCTGCAGCTTCTGCGAGGCCGCACCTCCCGCGCTTTGTGGCCCTCGTCCTTCTCCTGGTCTTGGCTGAGATTCCTCAGGAAAATGGCTCTCCACCTTCTCCCACTCCCACTGTGTTTCCCCCTTGCAGTATCTTTTACTGAACAGAAAACTGAAAGAAAGTAACTATTCACATGTTTGGAATTCCTCTGCTAAATAGCAAACTCTATGAGGCAGAAGCTTATGTCCATACTGACCAGAGCTGGGTGCATGGCTGACACTTAGAGCCGCCACATCGCGTTGCTGCAGCTGTGTACCTTGCGTGTGCAGTTTAAAAGAGAAAGTGTTCACTTGGTTCATAGTTACAGGGGTTCTAGTCCATAGTCAGGTGGCTGCAGGGCAGGAATGGTGTAGCCAAAGGGCCCGCAGAAGGAAGCTGTGCATGTCCACGGCATCCATAAGACAGCACAGGAAGAGAGCTAGAGAAAAGGGCCAGGGAGGAAGGAGAATAGGTGCCATGGGAGATGGCTCAGCAGTGTAAGTGCCTGCCTGGCAGGTACAGGGTCCTGAGCTCAATCCCCGGTACAGAAGAAACCAAACCAAACCCAAAATTCCAAAACAAAGAACTCTATCCAAGAAAGAGGAAGGGGCCCAGTCACCTCCAGTGACCTACCTTCTCCAACTAGGCCTCACCTTCCCAAATCTATAATCAATCAATCAATCATCTATCTATATTATATATCTATAATATATCTCTATTTAGATACACATACACACCATTCTACTGCTTGCTATTTTCTTTCTTTTTTTGTATCAGTCTAAAAAATTCTTTTTGATATAGGGTCTTGCTATGCAGTTTGGACTCATAGTGCTCCCGCCCCCAGCCCACTGTAATTATAGGTGTGTGCCACCGTGCCCAGTGTCTTGGTTATTCTCTCCTTGCTGGAACAAACACCCGACACTCAAAATGAGGGAAGGAAAGGTTTATTCAGCTCACAGTTACAGGAGGTTTCAGTCCATATTCAGCTGGCTCCAAAACAGACTGGCACATGGCAGAGGGCAACCTTCTATGGCTGCGGGCAGAGAGAGCAAGAGCCCTGGAAGAGCTAGCAGCTGCTTAAGCAGCTAACTTCTCTTCCTACCTTACATTGAAGTGCAAATCACTTGCCCCCAGGGAGAGGCAGCACCCATTTCCACAATAATCAATTAAGAATTCCAGAAGCCCGGGGCCCAGCAGGATAGGTCAGTGGTCTAAAGCACCTGCTTAGGAAAGCTTAGGCCACTGCAGGGACCACGGTTAGGCACCACATGCTGTGCCAGCCATAAAAATAAATAAACGGAAGTTCTGAAACAAGGAAAAAAAAAAAAAAAAAAAAAAAAAAAAAAAAAAAAAAAAAAAAAAAAAAAAAAAAAAAAAAAAAAAAAAAAAAAAAAAAAAAAAAAAAAAAAAAAAAAAAAAAAAAAAAAAAAAAAAGAATTCCAGAAGCCACTTCATGACTGCATGAAGCTTTGGGGGGACACCTATATACAAACCATAACACCCAGTTTCAGGTTGATGTGGCATGTGGTATGGTACTGGGATTGGACTTAGGACCTTGCACTTGCCAGGCAGGAGATTAGATTGCAGGACCTATCTTCCTAGCCCCAGACTATTTTCATTTAAGAATGTCATTCAAGGCAGGTGAGATAGCTCAGTGGTCTCAAGTGCCTGCTTAGGCAAACTTAGGCAACTGCAGCAACCACGGTTCAATCCTCGGCCCCACATGCTGTGTCAGCCCCACCCTAGGGCAGGCTGAGTTGGCCATAATATATATTTTTAAATTTTATTTATTTATTTATTTATTGTTTCAGAACTTTTGTTTGTAAAGGCCAGGCGTGTGCCACCACGCCCAGCTTGTTTGTTTATTTTTATGGCTAGCTCAGCCTGCCCTGAGGGCAGGGCTGGCGCAGCATGTGGTGCTGGGGATCGAACCATGGTCCCTGAAGCTGCTTAAGTTTTCCTAAGCAGGCACTTTAGACCACTGAGCCATCCTCCCGACCCCGTGGCCATAATATTTAAAAAAAAAAAAAAGAATGTAATTTGACCCCAGTAATCCACCAAGCAGAGTTTGGTGGTCTATCCCTATAATCTCAGATACTTTGGAGGTTGAGGTAGGAGAGCTGCAAGATCAAGGTCAGACTGAACAATTTATACGCTAGTGCAAAATAAATGCAAAGGGCTGAGATTGTAGCTCAGCAGTAAAATACCCCTGGGGTTGATCTTTATTATTATTATTATTTTTAATTAATTAATTAATTAATTAATTTTTTTGCCTTTTTGAGACAAGGTCTTGTTATGCAGTTCAGGCTGGCCTTGAGCTCACTTCTGTAGCCCAGGCTGGTCTTGAACTTGCACCAATCCTCCTGCCTCAGCCTCCCAAGTGTTTTTTTCTTTCTTTCTTTCTTTCTTTTTTTTTTTTTTGTGGGGTTGATCTTTAGTATAGAAAAAAATCTAATTTTAGTTTATAGCTACATTTACATGTCTATATACAGAGTCTGCCAGAACGTGTACACACATTTCAGGAAAAGAGAAATAGTACGCTTCCTCAACAGATGGTGTTACCCTCACATGGGGGACCTTAGAACATGTTGTATACTGCAGAAAACCCACTCTGCTTTCAACTCCTAGAGAAGAAATTGAAAATGCATACAGCACTCTCCAGGGGCCAAGATTATGCAAGCAGCAAATGGCTCCACTAATCAGTGGAAGTTAATGATCACAATTTAGAATGCCTCTTGTAATTGCAGAGGCAAAGGTGACTTGTGTTTCTCTCATCTCAATAAATTTATTTTTTATATTTATTTTTTTCAGACAAAGCCTCACTATGCAGTTGAGTGTTATGCCTTGAGTCTACGTTCCTTCTGCCTAGCCGCATGAGCTCATAGGTAGGGCTCTGGTGAGGTGACTAGGTCGTGTGTGACACTGGGTCATGGGTGTGTGACACGGTACTTCAGTCCATGAGCCCTTCTGTTTGTGAACAATTTGACTCATGCTCAGAAGTATTTGCACCATTTTGTTTTTATTTATTTATTTATTTATTTACTTATTTATTTATTTCTCGTTTGAGAACCTTTGTTTGTTTATTCACTCATTTTTATGGCCGGCTCAGCCCGCCCCAAGAGCAGGGCTGGCGCAGCATGTGGTGCCGGGGATCGAACCGCGGTCCCTGAAGCCGCCCAAGCTTTCCCAAGCAGGCGCTTTAGACCACTGAGCCATCCCGCCGGGCCCCACCATTTTGTTTTTGTTTGTCAACTCTGTATCAGGTGACGAACCTGACAGTGGCCATCTTTCCCACATGAATGTGAACATGGCCATCTTTTCCAGAATTGAGTAATGAAGTGTGAGTCTGAAATGCCACTGTACAGATTCATCTACAGAGGGGTTTATAGTGGGTGCAATGCTGAGCAATGACACCTGGTGGGTGGAGGGAGTCGCTGGGGGCATGGCCTGGAGAGTAGGTAGCCCTCCTCTTCCCTTGATTCCCTCCAGCTTCCGGCTTGCTGCTTCCTGCCTGCCCTACCACAAACCATTGCTTCTTCTCTGCAATGTCTCTTTGCCCCTCCACCCTGCCTTGGAGCCAGCTGACTATGGGCTGAAACCTCTACAAACTGTGAGCTAAATAAATGTTTCCTCCTTTAAGTGTTGGGCAGTTTGTTTCAGCAGTGAGAAAAATAACTAAGATATCTGGCTCATCTGGTTTTATTTTTTAAAATATTTTTAGAGAAGGGTCTACAAGGTATTCAGGGTCTCCCTACTAGAAAGGACTGATATTGATTCACCTGTTTACAGCCTCCCAAGAGCAGGGATTACCAGTGTGTGCTGCCATGCCCAGTCTCCTCTCAGTGTGCGGTTGAGGAGATGACGGTGCCTTAAGAATGGGTCTGGCTAGCCAGGTGTGGTGGCTCACGCCTGTAATCCCAGCACTCGGGAGGCTGAGGCAGGAGTATTGGTGCAAGTTCGAGATCAGCCTGGGCTACAAAAGTGAGCTCAAGGTCAGCCTCAACTGCATAGTGAGACCGTCTCAAAAACACACACACACACACACACACACACACACACACACACACACACACAAAAGGATGGGTCTGGGGATTGAACCGCTGTCTTCTGTGCCTGACTGGGATTATCTTCGCAGGCACTTAAACTACTGAGCTAACCTGAAAGCCCCTGTCATCTGATTTTTGTTGTTGTTGTTTACATTGGTTTAATCCGTGTCCAATGTAGTTTACAAAGGGAAAGGACAAGTACCTCTGTTTAGAACAGCAGTTCTCAACCTGAGGGTCGCGACCCCGGTGGGGGTCAAACGACCAAAACACAGGGATCACCTAAAGCCATCGGAAAATACATATTTAAACCCATGCTATGACATGGTGAAATGTGGTTTTTTTTTTTTTTTTTTTTTTTTT
>PVJA010043198.1:0-16893 GCA_004027025.1 Myocastor coypus | reverse complement strand
TTTTTTTTTTTTTTTTTTTCTTGTTTCAGAACTTTTGTTTGTTATTTATTTATTTATTTTTATGGCTGACTCAGCCTGCCCTGAGGGTAGGGCTGGCGCAGCTTGTGGTGCCGGGGATCAAACTGTGGTCCCTGCAGCTGCCTAAGCTTTCCTAAGCAGGAACTTTAGACCACTGAACCATCCTGCCAGGCCCCTGGATCTTTCTTTTTAAATAATTCTTTTTCTTCTTCCTTCTTCCTCCTTCCTTTTTCTTTTTTTTTTTTTTTCCTCCTTCCTTTTTCTTTTTTCCTTCTTCGAGTGTCTACCTGTGCATGAGGCTAGCCTTGAGCTTACTTTCTTTGTAGCCCAGTCTGGTCTCAAACTCTTGACAATCTTCCTTCCTCAGCCTCCTGAGTACTGGTATTACAGGTGTGCATTAATGTGCCTGACTTCCTCTTTATCTTTTTGTATTTTATGGAAGGGTCTACAGGGTGCTCAGGATCTCACTGCTAGATCAGAGTCATAGTGATCTGCCTGTTTACAGCTTCCCAAGAACTGGGATTACAGGAACATGTCATCATGCCCAGTCCCAGTTGCCGGGGGTGGGGCAGGGCCTGGACCGCTCTCCAGGCCCAGGGATGGAACCCCTGGTCCCTGTGCCTGCTTGCAGGTGCTTTAATCTACTGAGCTATTTGGTTAGTCCAAAGCCTTCTCTTTAAATTCCAAGTCTTACTAAATTATTCTAGTCTCAAACATGTGATTGTCTTGCCGCAGCTTTGAAGAATGCTGATATTATAGCTGTATGCTGTCATTCCTGACTCAGTTTTTTTACCTTAGCTGTGGATATGTAAGTCGCTTTTTTTTTTTTTTTACATTACTGCCAGTTCAGCCTGCCCTGGAGGTGGGGTTGGTGCAGCTTGTGGTGCCACCGATTCAACCGTGGTCCTTGCAGTTGTCTCAGCTTTCAGAAGCAGGCACTTTTGACATTGAATCATCTCACTGGTCCTGTAAATCACTTTGTATTTGTCTGTTGACTGTTTTATCTCAAAGGAGTGTAAGGATTCTCTGGTGTGGTTTGTTTGTTTTGTTTTCTGAGACAGGGTCTCACTATGCAGTTCAGGCTGGCCTTGAGCTCACTTTTTTTTTTTTTTTTTTGTCTTTTTGAGACAGGGTCTCGCTATGCAGTTCAGGCTGGCCTTCAGCTCACTTTTGTAGCCCAGGCTGGTCTTGAACTCTCACTGATCCTCCTGCCTCAGCCTCCCAAGTGATGTGATTACAAGTGTGCACCACCAAGGCCAGCTCTGGTGTGTTCTTTGTACCTGTCAAGAGATGATCCTATTGTTTTGTTTGTGTCTAAACAGACTTTAAGGATTTGATCCCTTTTTCCTGTATTTTGGATCTGTTCTCAGCCCTCACTTCCTGATGGAAACAAGGACTAGTTTTTGAGTCTTGGGCAATCTGTGGTGAAAGTTGGATTATTTATTTATTTTTTAAACATTGCTGTAATAAAATATTGTATGAATAAAATCCTGATCATACAAGAACTATCATAAAAAATGAACAACTTGGATCTTATTTTTTTAATAAATATTTATTTATTTTAAATTTAACAATGGTTATATTACATATTTTCATCATCAGATCAGTTTAGATTAATAGATATAGGTATATAAAAATCAAACAATTGAACATTAACACTTTCAATAAACTTTTTTTTTTTAACAGTTGACACATATTGTCCTCACAATAGTTATACAGAGCACAGGGTGTGGGCGTGACACACCTTCCAATTGATATTGGTAAGGAAAGAAAAAAAAATTTAGAGTTCTTATATTAGGGAGACTCCGATATTTACAAATGTAAAGTTGGATTTTTTAGCATTTCCCATTTTAGGCTTCCAATTCATCTTTTTGTGGCTCAAGTCAGTTTTCATGTGTCTAACTTCCAAAAGTTTCTTGCCATCACTCTTATTTTGTTTTTGTTCCAGTTGCTGTATGCCTTTGGGAAAGGAGGAACTCTTAACATCTCTATTCAACACATTAACTGGAAATTCCTAGATGATATATTTTCAAAGAATAGTATTTAATGGAGTGTGTTAACTGCTCATAATGACTGTCTCCTGGCTCTGAAGTTAGGACAGTTGAACTGCCCCCTAAATACTGAGCTCTTAGCCTTTCCAGATCTTGGAAACAAAGCCAGTCTGAATTGCTTGAAGTGCAGTCAGCATTGTTCAAGTGGTGACCCAGGGGAAGCTGCCCTTCATTCACCTAGCAACACTTGTCCTTCCTTTTACATCTCAAAGTGAAGGAAGGAGTAATGAGAGCTATAAGATGTTTTTCCTGTGCCCACTGATGCCTCAGGCCAAGCATTTCTGAGCACCTCCTTGAAGGGACTTCCCATTACTGCTGCTGGGAATGTGGAGGTGGGAGAGGGGTGATCTGGTGCTTATAGTGAGAGGGAAGTTTGTTTTTCTTTAGTAGCTTGGGAAGATGGTCTGGTTTTCTTCCTCTCACTCCCTAAATTTAGAACTCATTTTTGTTTTGGATTGCCTACCCTACTTGTTTTTCATATAGAGGGTCTGAGAATAGTAGCTCTGCATTTATGTTTGTATTTACAGTGGACCAAGAGAGATACAGAATATGTCGATGCTTATAATAGCTATTTATTGTAGTTAAGCGCTATAATTGGCTCTGCTTCATTGAGCAACTTGTATAGCTTATTAGTTTTGCAGTTTCAGTTTTATTGGTAAGTAAGCACACTTGTCATGGTGTTTGGTTTTTATTTAGTCACATAGAGTACACGGTGAATGTCTTTAGCTGGTGAATTGTTATGTTGAAGACATGATCTTTGTGACAGATGCATTTTGCCCTTGTGCAGAATTAAACTATAGGTCACAGATGGGCTGTGTGAAGGTAGCCACCCACTCCAGACCTGTGGTTCCTAGTAGGGTGTGGTAGGACTCCCTTGGGGACATGTGGTTTAAAAATAGAGCAACCCATTGTCTGGCTGCTTTGTGCTTAATCATTCTACTTAATTTTTACTTTTAGTTAACCTGATTAGACATGTAGTGTGTAGAATACAGAGAACAGGTTGATTGATGATTTTTTTGCTTGGTGTTTGTATGTTTACACTATGGACATCTTGGTACTAGAAAGTGCTTACCTTTAGCCTGGTGTGTCCTGTTAGGACAGAATTATATGAGTACAACCTTGAAAGGTGTTGGAAAAGTTGTGTTCAAATAATAAGTTGTTAATACTCCTGTTACCATTCCATGAAATTATCAGACAGTTGGAAATAGCAGCTCACTAGTTCTGGCTGCAGGAATCTAATCTGCCAGGAGAAAAAAATAAAGAGAGCCCATACTTGTGACATTTACAGCTTTTTCTAACTTTTTAGAACACTTTGAGTATGAGCACTTTTTCCAGGGCATAGTCAAAAAAGGTCCAGAAAGTGATGGGAGTATTTTTAGCTTAAGCAAGTAATGCTAAGCTCTTACTCTGTAGCCCTTTACAGTGTTTGTCTGGTGAGTAAGGCACAATTTCAGCCCTGAGTGTTCACAGTCTAACTGGAGAGAGACTCATTATTAATAAGTAATTGTTAGATCTCTATCCGTGAGCATACAGGGAAGCTCACCCAGAAGCTAAGCACTTCACTGGGCAGAGTCCACAGGAGTCAGGGGTATAGCTAGATACAAGCATGGACAGGGGTCTCAGGAAAGGAAGCAGCATTCCAGGCACTGCAGGGAAGAGTACGGTCACTGCAGGGAAGGAGCAGGAAGGAGAGCAAGGAGGATGTGGGTGAGAGGAAGGAAAAATGGGGGATTGTAGACAGAATGTGTGTTCAGAGGACTACAGTAGGAGCTAGAGAGAGTAAGGCAGTTTGATCTCTTTGTGGGCTCAGGTGGTTTCCTAAAGGATTGGCTTGAGACAGCAAGGCTGGAGCTGGGAAGCTCATCTGAGGGTTTGTAGGGAGCCAGCTGAAGATGGTAGATAAGGGCAGGAATAAAGGGGAGGAGCAGGCATCCAGGATAAGTGAGATTTGGGATGTGTGATTTGTGGCTTGTGGCTGGGCCTGGTGTAAATGCCCAACCTGAAATAAAACGAAGCAGCAGCTTCTTGTATACAAATGTGAATTACATTTTGCCATGTGAAAACAATCCAGTAAGTAGGAGCCTGTACTACAAACTAGTCCTGTGCTGCTATTATTATTATTTTTATTTTTATTTATTTTTTTATTTAATTTTTTTTAGGGAAAGGTTACAGGGTGTTCAGGGTCTTACTACTGGATTGGATTCATAGTGATCTGCCTGTTTAAGGCCTCTTAAGAGCTGGGATTACAGGCATGTGCTACTGTGCCCAGGCTTAATTGCAGTCTCAGTTTGCCCCAGGGGCAGAGCTAGCACAGCAGGCCCAGGGATCGAACCCCTGACTCTTGTGCCTGTTTGTAGGCACTTTAAGCCACTGAGCTATTTGACCGGCTCTCTAGGCCTGCGCTTTTTTTTTTTTTTTTTTAAGAATTTTTTTTATTGGGGGCCGGGTGTGGTGGCGCACGCCTGTAATCCCAGCACTTGGGAGGCTGAGGCAGGAGGATTGGTGTGAGCTCAAGGCCAGCCTGAACTGCATAGTGAGACCCTGTCTCAAAAAGACAAAAAAAAAAAAAAAAAACCCACAATTTAAAAAAAAAATTTTTTTTTCTTGTTTCAGAACTTTTGTTTATTTATTTATTTTTATGGCCGGCTCAGCCTGCCCTGTGGGCAGGGCTGGCACAGCATGTGGTGCTGGGATTGAACGGCCATCCCTGCAGCCGCCTAAGCTTTCCTAAGCAGGCGCTTTAGATCACTGAGCCATCCTGCCGGGCCCTAGGCCTGTGCTTTTGACTTAAACGATGCCTTTCCAGGAATAGGACTAGTGAAAGAATTCCAGGCCTGATGGCAGAGTCACATATACAGAATTGTTAGTAGTACCCCTATCTAGTATTCTATGTAGATGGTAATGTAAGTAGGAAGATAGTTGGGCATAATGACAAAAGCCTGTAACCTCAGGAGTCTGGAAGATAGGTAGTCACAAGTTTGAGTTCCACTTGGACAATTTAATGACTTATTGAGACTCTCTCAAAAAATAAAAAGTCTAGGGTTGTATGTAGCTCAATGGGGAGGTCTTCAGTTTAATCCCTAGTACTGGAGGGTAAAAAAAAAGGGACAAGTCCTCTAAAAAAGATAAGAACAATAGGCTGAGAAACACAAAAAAAGATGATTCAGGCCATTGATAACAAACAGTGCTGTCAGGTTGGCACATAGTCCAAGCACTTCATGGTAGACCAGTTGCAAGGCTGCTGCCTTTAAGTTGTTCACAATACAAACGTTGCACTAGTCATTTAGGTCAGAGGCAAATATAATGAAACTGCTTTAAATTTCTGTATTCTAAGAAGAAAGATTCATGACACAAATATGTGCAAGACTAAATAATTTGAGTTGGACTTTTGCTGAAATTTGATGACTGTTGCCTAAAAGGAAGTGGGATTCTTAGAGTCTGGAGTCCTTATCATTAAGAGATGTGTATATGTGATACTGTATCTTCACTTAGAATAGAGCTTAACACTCAGAGCTGTTTGCCCACTTTACTTACACCTCTTCCTGTTGGTCTATCCTTTGCAAAAAAATAAAGTGACAGTTCAGCTTGGCTAGAAGTTATCTTTCAATCTAGTGCTGCTTCTGTTAGTACTGTTTTCACATAAGCTGAGTGGGCAGCACTGAGAAGGTGGGGTGTTAAAGGACTCCAACAGCGTCCTGAGGAGTATGTGCACTTCTGTTCCCACAGATGGTATCAGAGTGATGGAGGGGCTTTATGTTGCCTGTCTTACAGTCAGATACCTTACCTGACTCTTTTTTTTTTTTTTGTCTTTTTGAGACAGGGTCTTGCTGTGCAGTTCACGCTGGTCTTGAGCTCACTTTTGTAGCCCAGTCTGGTCTCAAACCTGCACCGATCCTTCTGCCTCAGCCTCCCCAGTGCTGGGATTACAGGTGTACGCCACCACGCCTGGCCTTACCTGACTCTTAAGTCCTCAGCTTAGTTGGTAGAAGAGTCTTCGTTGCTTTCAAGGGCTTTGCCACCCATACTAAGCCAATGAAGATAAGTTTCCCATCCAACATAGTATTTTTCTTTTTTCTTTCTTTTTTTTTTTTTTTGTCTTTTTGAGACAGGGTCTTGCTATGCAGTTGAGGCTGGCCTTGAACTCACTTTTGTAGCCCAGGCTGGTCTCGAACTCGCACCAATCCTCCTGCCTCAGCCTCCCGAGTGCTGGGATTACAGGCGTGTGCCACAACACCCGGCTCAACATAGTATTTTTCTATACATTTTTACATTTTTTATTTTTTATTTTTTTTATTTTTATTTTTCTTTTGTCTTTTTGAGACAAGGTCTCGCTATGCAGCTCAGGCTGGCCTTGAGCTCACTTTTGTAGCCCAGGCTGGTCTCGAACTCGCACCGATCCTCCTGCCTCAGCCTCCCGAGTGCTGGGATTACAGGCGTGCACCACCACGCCTGGCTTTTTTTTTTTCTTTTTTAAACAGGCTGGCCTCAAACTCATGAGAGCCTCCTGAGTGCTAGTATTAGACAAGTGCCAACATCTAAGTCTGGCTTAGACATTTTTAAAAACATGCTCAGCTTGGCAAACATGAGACCTTGGCTGCTATTCCCAATATCATATACACAGATACACATCGTGATCAAAGTGTGTGCATGTGTGTGTGTAGTGTGTTTGATCCTGGGAAGTCCTTTCAGTTGGTATTAGGTTGTAATCATTTGTTTCTCATTTGTTGGTGCATTGTGTGTGTGTGTGTGTGTGTGTGTGTGTGTGCGTGCGCGCGTGCGCATGTGTGTTAGAATTGAATCCATGATTTGTAGTTTTTAAGGATTTTCAGGCACTTAGTATAAATCTTGAGTTTTTCATAAACATTGTTTTGTTTTCTCAATGAAATCAGAGATGGCTGTGTGAATTCCTGGTTAACTGTCTTGTAGAATTATTTTGAGATGTCTTTAGAAAATACTAATTTTGTGGGGGGTGTCAGTTTTCAGACAGTCTTGCTACGTAGTCCAAGCTAGCCTCAGATTTTTAAAATTGTTATTATTATTTTTTTCTTGTTTCAGAACTTTTGTTTGTTTATTTATTTTTATGGCTGGCTCAGCCTGCCCTGAGGGCAGGGCTGGCACAGCATATGGTGCTAGGGATCGAACCTCTTGGTCCCTGCAGCCGCCCAAGCTTTCCTAAGCAAGCGATTTAGACCACTGAGCCATCCTGCCGGGCCCACTAGCCTCAAATTTGAAATGATCCTTCTGCCTTAGCTTTTCAGAGCTGGCATTACAGGTGTGTGCAACCATACCAGACAGTGGAGAACAATTTCTAATCTGATTTCTTTTTTGTTTGTTTGTATTATGGTCAGCTCAGCTTGCCCTGGGGTGGGGCTGGCGCAGCATGTGGTGCCGGGGATTGAACCGCGGTCCCTGCAGCCGCCTAAGCTTTCCTAAGCAGGTGCTTTAGACCACTGAGCCATCCTGCCGGGCCCCTATTGCCGGCTCTCTAATCTGACTTCTGAGTTTTAAAACTCTGTAGGTAAGGTGGATGTGGTGGCACATTCCCAGCATTCAGGAGACAGACATAGGAATATTCCCAAGAGTTCTAGGCCTTAACTATGTAGCAATACCTTGGTGCAAACAAATAAATAAACAAAAATCCATAGGCAAAACAGCTATTTGTATTAATGTCTGCATTGTATAGTTTTAACAGGATTAAGATCTAAGGAAAATACCTTCTAATTTAGCGTATTGATTTATAAAGGGGCACTTTAGAATATCAGACATTACACACACGCATACATACATACACACATACATACATACGTGTGTGTGTGTGTGTGTGTGTGTGTGTGTGTGTGTGTGTGTGTGTGTATTTTTGGGAAGGGTCTACAGGGTGTTCAGGATCTCAGCTACTAGATCAGACTTGTAGTGATCCACCTGTTGATAGCCTCCTGAGAGCTGGGATTACAGGCGTGGGCCACCATGCCCAGCCCCAGTTGCTGTTTCAGCGCTGCAGGGCTGGCACTGCAGGCCTGGGCAACCTAACCTGCTGGCCTCTGTACCTGTTTGCAGGTGCTTTAATCCGCTAAGCTATTTGGCTGGCCCTCGCCCTTCCTTATTGTACAGGGTGCTCTTAGCAGGAAAGTAAGATCAATAAGATAAAATATCAAATATATAGTGACTGCTTAAAATAGAGATCAACGTTTTAGCATCAGTTCTTTTATGTTTGCTTACAAAGCCTGAAAGATAGCATCAGAAATTAAAAAAAAAAATCTTTAGGTGATAACTACAATGTAAATACAAACAGGTCTACCACAGAAGTTATGTTTGCTTCAACTGTCACACCCAAGGCAGTCTTCCTATGGTCCATACACATTTTGCCTAACACTTATAGCACATATTTTTCTGTCCCTTCCTGCTGTAGAGCATAATTGCTCTTATTTGGTTTTCCTGTTGTCATTGTAGGCCTTTGTCATGCTGTACCTGCCTGTTCACCTATCATCTCACCATCTCACATTTATTTTACATAGTTCCCTGGACAGAAACATTTTGTTTTTCTTCAGCAATAAATGATCTCTGAGTTTCAGTTGCAGTCTTCTATTTTTTATTTATTTATATATGTTATGGCCGGCTCAGCCTGCCTTTAGGGTGGGGCTGGCGCAGCATGTGGTGCCAGGGATCACAGTGCAGTTCCTAAACTTGCCTAAGCAGGCTCTTTAGATTCCTGAGTTATCTCACTGGCCCCCAGTCCCAGTCTTCTAAGGAAAGTTCTCTGTGATATTTTGCACTTGCTTTTTTTTTTTTTCTTTTACTACTGTGGCAAACTACTTTTGCTACACTTGTGTAGGATTGAGTAAAACAACTATTGGCCAATGATCTGTGTTTCAAGTGACATTATAGTGACTGCATGACTCAAACAACACCTCCTCTGTCTTTTGATTTTGTTGTGGAAAGTTACTATCTCAGCCTTCTGTTTTATCCAGATTTCCCTGTCAATATTTGTATCATGGTGCAATGTTAACATCAGCAATACCAGTTTGTTTTTCTTTGCAATGTAGGAGGCCAATGTTAATAAATTTCTGAAATCCAAAGATCATACTATACAACTCTTGTTTTGAAATTGCAGCATCTCATTTGGAATTTTTGCATACAATTCCTATGCTGGTCAGCTTGTGCTCTGTTTGCAAATATAACATCAGTTGGAAACTGGTAAACCAGTTATCAAAAGTCATAATCTGATCAGTTTGGGAGATGGGAGCAACAAATCTGTTCACATTATCAGATTTATTACTATACAAAAAAAAAAAAAAAGAAGAACCTGACAGCTCAATTCCAGGATTAATTGATTAATTAATTAGCTAATTGTATTCTTTCATTGCCTTTTTGAGGCAGGGTCTTGTTATATAGTTCAGGCTGGCCTTAAACTCACTTTGTAAGGGCTGGGGAGATAGCTCCGAGGCACAAGTGCCTGCCTGACAAGTGCAAGGTCGTGAGTTTGAACCCCAGTCCCGGAAAAAAAAAAAAAAAAAAAAAAAAAAAAAAAACTCACTTTGTAGCCCAGGCTGGTCTCGAACTCACAGTGATCCTCCTACCTCAACCTCCTGAGTGCTGGTATTACCAGGGTACACCACCATACCGAGCTGGGATAAATTTCTAAATTGAAATTGTAATAAGTCTTCACATCTACAAGGTCAGAATTTTTGTGCCATATTTTGAAAGTTGTTTTTTTTTTTAAATGTATTTCCTGTAGCTACAGGAATCATGAAATGCAAGAGGTTCATCAACAGTCACTGTAGAGTGACAGTGGTGCACTAAAGCAGTAGCACTAGGAATAGCCAGATCTACCTGTAGCATCCTGCTGATCCTCATTCACATAGTGCCTCAGGGACAAAGTGAGGTGCTGCCCACCAATTTTAATGTTTGCATTTTCGGTTTTCCCTGTCCTAATTTTATTTTAGGACTGCAGTGTTATTCTATTCCTTAGGTTTACAATTTGCTTGAAGATACTTTTTGCTTTTGTTTTTTTAGTACAGAGCCTATAGGGTCTATAGGATCTACAGGGTTTCTCACTATGTAGATCAGACTCATGGTGATTCTCCTGTTTTCAGCCTCCTAAGCACTGAGATTACAGGCATATGCCACCATGTCATCATGCCCAGTCTCAATTACTATCTCAGCATGCCCCTGGGGCAGGGCTGGCTTGGCAGGCCGGGGATCAAACCCTAGCCACTACACTCTGCCTAAGGAGGCAGCTTTAGTTCTCTGAACTATCTGCCCGGCCCTTGAAGCTGTTTTTAATGTTTTACAATTTATAGTCTTTGGGATTTTTTCTTTTTCCTTTTTTGTCTTTTTTGACACAGGGTCTCACTATACAGTTTAGGCTGGCTTTGAGCTCACTTTTGGAGCCCAGGCTGCTCTCAAACTTACATCAATCCTCCTGGCTCAGCCTCCCAAGTGCTGGAATTACAGGTGTGTACCACCATGCCCAGCTAGTTGTTTCATCTTCTAGTTCAGTTTTGCTGGGAAATTGGGAAAGGATATCAACCTCTCTGAATTGTCAACCAACACTTTCCCCACTGAGTTCTTCTTTGGGGGGTGGGGACCAGAGTTCATCCTCTGTTTGAGGTTTTTTTTTGTCTTTTTGAGACAGGGTCTCGCTATGCAGTTCAGGCTGGCCTTGAGCTCACTTTTGTAGCCTAGGCTGGTCTCGAACTCACATTGATCCTCCTGCCTCAGCCTCCCAAGTGCTGGGATTACAGGCATGCGCCACCACGCCCGGCCTCTGTTTGAGTTTGACCATTGTATTTCTTGGTATGTGTATGCTCTCTGGACTGTGGAATGAAAGCTAGGACATCTCTTCAGACCACAGTTCTAGTTAGGCTATGACCAGGTCCAGTGCAAGAATACAGTTTCTGCATAGTTTTATGCTTGAAGGTGCTTCACTAAAAAAAATAAACCTAAAATGCACGCAATGCTCCAAGTGGAAATGGGAGAATGAGAGCAGTTAAGGTTCTGTGATTGCTGCCAGGCTCGGCTATGGGCAGCAAGTGAGCTTCTTGGCATTTGCTTTCTTTCTTCCTGTCCTGCCTTTAGCACACTTGCCTGGAGTCCAGCACATACCTGCATGAATTCCCCATGGCAGGGTGGTCTTTGTCATGTTTGTAGCTCCACTCATCCAACACTGCAGAAAACCATCTTGCCCATTTGTGGGTCTTTTCCTCTCCCTCTGCTCAAGGCTTGTGGTGCCTGTGGGAGGAAGTTGCACCCACACCTGGCAGCTCCTTTTGATTCTTCAGCAGAATTTTATTCAGAGTCAGGAAGTTAGGTTTCTCTTGAGATTATGGTGCAGGATCTCCACTGAATGTGGGGAGTGATAGTACAAGTGGAGAAACCAGATTGAAACATGGTGATAGACAGTCCTGTGTGCAGCTGGATGATTGGCTTATTTTATTTCATTTCATTTCATTGCATTTTGACTGCCTGGCAGGTGCAAGGTTGTGAGTTTGAACCCTGGTCCCACCAAAAATAAAAAAGAATATCATTTCATTTTGAGACAGGGTCTCACTATGCAGTTCAGGCTGGCTTTAAGCTCACGTCGCAGCCCAAGCTGATAAACTTCCCTCTTGCCTCTGCCTTCCAAGTACTGGGATTAAAAAGGTGCACCACCACGCCCGGGGATGATTGGATTTTATTGTCACACTGCATCTCTGCACAGAACATGTCCCCACGATTCTTCGGAGTAAAAGTACATAGTTTCTTACATGTCCTGGCTGCAATGCTTTGGAAACTGCTCTCTTCTCTGTGAGCATTAGGCTAGATCTCAGTTATGTTGTTTTCTTATTTTATTTTAGTTTTTGGTGGCACTGGGGATTAAATTCAGGACCTTGTGCTTGCCAGGCAGGTGGTTATTCTACTAAGCTATCTCCTTGGCTCCTATCAGGTATGTTCCTTTCCAGCCTTGCAGGTTGTTATGTTACTGCCCTGGTCATTTACCCTGAGACCTAGTGGAACATCAGTGTAGTCAGCCTGTGGAGTGAGAATTTGGCCCACACCTGTACAAGTCTATCCACTTGGTGCTTCTGTCTCATAGTTTTCAAAGCTCACAGCCAGCCACCATTCATAGCTTTTTCAGCCAGATGCAGGAGTCCACGTTCATTTTTTAATTAATTCATGTATCCACTGCTGATTGCAGAGTGCATACTCTGAGGTTTAGTGATGGTGGACAGTGCAGGTACAGTTCTTAAGTTTGTTGGTACAGTTTAGATATACATAATGATCATACTCTTCATAGGGAATCTGTACCTTTGTATGATGTGTCTTGATTCTTCTTTTATTTTTTTCTCCCAATACCTTTCCTTTTCTTCAAACACTCTTCTCTTAACATATGTATCCATAAACTAGTATAAAGTAAAAAATCACTTTGGTGAGTGAAATTAGGAAGTGGTTTTATTTATTTATTTATTTGTTTGTTTGTTTGTTTGTTTTGGGGTGTGTGTGTGTGTGTGTGTGTGTGTGTGTGTGTTCTGTGGTACTGGGGATTGAACCCAGGGCCTCCAGGGTGCTGGGATTGCACACTTTTTAATTTAAAAAACAATCTGTTTTCTTGAGAAAAGAAGTACATTAACAATGCTTTAGGCTTTTCATTATTGTGCATCTCATTTTTCTGATTCTGAAGGGCTTGTGAAAATCTTAGTAATCTGGAAAAATGTTAAAGTACTGCCTTTTTTTTTTGTCTTTTTGAGACAGGGTCTCACTATGTAGCTCAGACTGGCCTTGAGCTCACTTTTGTAGCCCAGGCTGGTCTCGAACTCACGCTGATCCTCCTGCCTCAGCCTCCCAAGTGCTAGGATTATAGGCATGTGCCACCACACCGGGCGTAAAGTACTGCTTTTAAACTATGGAATAACAATTAATTAGTTGCATTTTAGTTAATAACAGAGCCTTATTCTCATAGACTGAGAACATTTCACCATGGACAGGAATTTAAAAATACATTTTGAGGGCCCGGTGGGATGGCTCAGTGGTCTAAAGCGCCTGCTTGGAAAAGCTTGGGCGGCTTCGAGGACCACGGTTTCGATCCCCGGCACCACATGCTGTGCCAGCCCTGCCCTCGGGGCGGGCTGAGCTGGCCATAAAAATGAGTGAATAAACAAATAAAGGTTCTGAAAGAAGAAAAAAATAAATAAAAAATAAAAAAACAGAAATTAAAAAAAATACATTTTGAAAAATGATTTTTAATTACTCTGAAGTACTTTGGTGTTTGTGAGTCTTAGATTTCTCCTGTTACTCCTCCCTTGGGTACATTGGGGGAACAGAATAGACTTGAAACTAGGAAAACTTTTGTGCTTTGTTTAAAAACAGAAATCAAGGGGCACGGCGGGATGCTCAGTGGTCTAAAGCACCTGCTTGGGACCGCGGTTCAATCCCCAGCACCACATGCTGCGCTAGCCCTGCCCTCGGGGTGGGCTGAGCCAGCCATAAAAATGAGTGAACAAACAAAGGTTCTGAAACAAGAATAAAAATAATAAATAAAATAAATTCTAAAAAAAAAAAATAAAAACAAAAATCAAGATGATTGCTGGTTTTATGTCACTAAAGCTTTTTAAATTTTTATTTATTTATTTATTTATTGTCTTTTTTGAGACAGGGTGTCACTAGGCTGTTCAGGCTGGCCTTGAGCTCATTTTCTGTAGCCCAGGCTGGTCTCGAACTCACACTGATCCTCCTGCCTCAGCCTCCGACTGCTGGGATTACAGGCATGTGCCACCATGCTTGGCACTAAAGCTTTTAAAAAATGTATTTGATACAGGGTCTCACTGCACAGCTTGGACTTGTAGTGATTATCCTGTTTTCAGCGTTCCCAGTGCTGAGATTACCCTTGTGGGTCACCATAGTTGTTGACCTGCCACCTCAGAGGCTGGCTCAGTGTGCCTGGGGGTGGTGCCGGTGTGGCATGCCATGCCGGGGATCAAATCCCTGTCCCTTCACTTACCTAAATGGGTGATTAGTCCTCTGAGCTATCTCACCAGCCCTCTGTGTCATTAAATCTTTAATAAGCATATAACACTCTGGTCCTTTTGTCCCTCTGCAGTATGCTGAGACGGTGAACATGGACTTTTCTCGATTGCACACGTATACCCCACCCCAGTGTGTGCCAGAGAACACCGGCTATACCTACGCACTCAGGTGAGCACTCAGGTGGGGTGACTGCCTACCCAAGGTCTGCTCCAGAGGCCAAACGTTTTTTCTGTGTGTGGACCTACAGGGGTTTCAGAGCACTACCATAACTGTCCTATCTTGAAGGTAGAAAAGCCTCAGCCTTTATGTAACATTAAGATTTAACAGCCCTACTGAGCCTACCAGACTGTGCTGCTCTGAAGACCACACATTTCTGTGTTAACTCCTCCAGTGACACAGTTATGAGTCGCTGCTAGAGACTTGCCACTTGACCCCTACCCACAGGGCTGTGATCTTGGGGATGAATCTGTGGTAGGGTCAGTATTAGTGGTTGTTTGATTGATTGATTTTGTCTTTTTAAGATGGGTTGACTATGCAGTTCAGGTTGTCCTTGAACTCCCTTTGTAACCCATGCTGGCTTGAAACTCACAGTGATCCTCCTGCCTCAGCCTCTTGAGTACTGGAAATACAGGCATGTGCCATCACACCTGGCTGATGTGTTTTGTGATTTATACACATGGCTTGGTGTTCTGAGTTGATAGAAATAACCTGAAAGAATATTTTGAAAGATAATAGCTTTAAGAGCATGACTTTGGTCAGGTGCTATGAGCTGATATCCTAAAATTTAACATTTGAATTCTAAGAGTTGTTTACCTGCCACCTCAGGTAGAAAGGGTGACTGAAATGAAACTCCATACATAGAGTGATGGCTTAGTGCCAGAGGAACTAGGTTGGTGGAGATCAGACTACAGGGAGAAAAAGCTAGGCCCCTTGGCAGGTTACCTAAAGGCACATGGAGAAAGTGTTTGGATAGTCTTACAGTGGCTTTTTTTTTAAGGTTGCAAACATAAAGAGAGACCTTAAATAAAAAGTTTTTTTAAAAAATGCTTAATAGCAGTGTTTTTTCAGATTTCACATTTGACAGTTGAGCTTCTATTCATGATTCCAGGCCCCGTCGGCTCTGCTCAGGGACGCGCTCCATCTCTGTGAGGAGCTCTGGAGTGTCAAAACAGAATGATTGGCCAGCTCAAGTGAAGTTGCTCCCTGTTCCTGCTGTAGAGCATAAAAACAGTTATTCTTGGTAATTTATTTTTAGCTTTTATGACCCATTTTAAGTAAAGTTTTAAAAAAAGTAAGCTTATGTTAGCCTGTACAGTTGGGAAATTACATTGCTTTCATTGAAATCACAGCTTTTCCTCAGTCCGACCTATTTATAAAACAGGTGGGTAGGAGGTGACCAGTTATAGTGTCCTAAGCTGTGTTAGAAATTTAGATTTTATTTAAGGGAAGTGGGAAGCATAAAGAGGTTTAATCCAGCAAGCTGTGTTTCATCCTAGAATTGTGTCTTACAGAATAGTAAGACCAGGGGTGGACTGGAACATGTTTTGCAAGGTCAGGGCTAGAAAGCCCTGTGGACATATGGACAGCCATGTGTCATAGGTGTAGGAGAGGAAGTGGGTGGGTGAGTATGGTGCTCTTGGGATTACAACTCCGAGGAGGAGCCTGGAAAAATCAGCAAACAGTAGAAGACTCAGTGGTCAAGGGAGATGGTGAACTAGACAAGCAGTCATTGGCGTGTAGTAACAGGCCCCAAGCGTTAGTAAGATTGCCACTGGCCAAGGGACAGCAGGGATAGAGACTGGGGCTGGATACTTCCAGAGCAAGCATGATATAGGCCCCAGGGGCCTGCATCTGCCGCAAGTGTCCTGTCTTCACACAGTGGCTGTCTGTCCTTGTCTTCTGTCTGGTGGGAGGTTGGTCACCAACCACTACTTCTTCCTTACCTAGAGGGAGAGGGATCATCATCACACCTTACAACAGCACCTCACTGTATTTTATTTTATTTTATCTTATTTTATTTGCGGGTCCAGGGTTTGAACTCACGACCTTGCACTTGCCAGGCAGGCACTTGTGCCATGGAGCTATGTCCCCAGCCCCTAATAAATAAATTATTTTTGTTTTTGTTTTTATATTATGGCCCGCTCAGCCTTCCCTGAGGGTGGGGCTGGCGCAGCATGTGGTGCCAGGATTGAACCACATCCCTGTGGTTGCCTAAGCTTGCCTAAGCAGGTGCTTTAGACTGCTGAGCTATCTCACCAGCCCCCCATTTTTGGGGGGGGGGGCGGGCCCAGGGTTGGAACTCATGGCCTTGCACTTGCCAGGCAGGCACTTGTGCCATAGAGCTATCTCCTCAGCCCCAACACCTTACTTTAGAGTCTTACATTGCTTTCATTCTACTTCTTAGCAATTTCATTGAACATACTTTTCTAACATCCTCGTCATTCTGTGCACTTAATTATTTTCTTGTGAAAAATGTCTCACACTGTAAAATTAAGTGTATCAGAAGCCTGTTTGCCTGAAGCTTCTTCCATTCTCCAAGGGTTACTGTAAATAAACAACCAAGATAGCAGCATCACACCAAAACCTCAGTACAGTAACTTTATTTTATTTTTTTATTTTTATTTTTTTTTTAATTTTTTTATTTGTTTATTTATTTATTTATTCTTGTTTCAGAACTTTTGTTTGTTTATTCACTCATTTTTGTGGCTGGCTCAGCCCACCCAGAGGGCAGGGCTGGCGCAGCATGTGGTGCCGGGGATCGAACCGCGGTCCCTGAAGCCGCCCAAGCTTTCCCAAGCAGGCACTTTAGACCATTGAGCCATCC
>PVJA010043197.1:0-16904 GCA_004027025.1 Myocastor coypus | reverse complement strand
TGCGCCACCACGCCCAGCTCTGTATTTTGTATTTAAGTCACGATTCTAAAAAAAAAAAAGAATTATAGGGGTTGAAGATGCAGAAAACGCAAGGTCCTGACTTTGATTCCTGGTACCCCCAAAACTTTATTTATTTATTTATTTATTTATTTATTTATTTATTTATTTTTTTATTTTCTTTTGAGTGCTTACACTAGCGAGACTATACGATATTTCCATATGTAGGTCTGGCTTGCCTCACTTATAAGTATATGTTCAAGATACATCCATTTATATATGAAGTCTTCTAGTTTATCATCTCTTATAGCTGAGTAATATTCCATTTTATGAAAATACCACATCTTTTTCAACCATTCTTCAGTTGATGGGCATTTTGGTTATTTCCAAGATTTGGCAATCACAGATTGTGCTGCTATGAACATAGGAAGGTACACTTTTTTTGTCTTTTTTGAGACAGGGTCTCACTGTGCAGTTCAGGCTGGCCTTGAGCTCAATTTTGTAGCCCAGGCTGGTCTCGAACTCGCACCGATCCTCCTGAGTCAGCCTCCCCAGTGCTGGGATTACAGGCGTGTGCCACCTCGCCCGGCTGGTACACTTTTAAATACATAGCTTTTTCTTTCTTCTTTTCCTATTGTCTGTCTTCTAATTCTCATTTCTGGTGAGTATTGTCACTGAAGGAGCACAGCAGAAAGAACTGCAATTATACCCATACAAACCCTTTGTGTGTCCAGATCTCCCACTTAATTAGGTCCAGTTTTCTGTGTGCAGGTATTAATCCACCCTTCACAAAATAAGTTAACAGGAGGCTCTGCAAAGAATGATATTGTGTCTTATTTTCCACATAAGTTATTTCTAGAAGAAATATTTGATAAAGCCTTTCACTCTGCCAATACCTGATGTTTTCAAGTAGCTATGATAGTAATAGCTAAGTTCCTATCTAAATATTATAACTGTCACAATTTGAAGGTTTATATCATTTATTTGCAACTATTGTTAGAAGTACTAAAATATGCAGAAGTACTAGTCAGTTTGCTATAAATACAGTGAATTAACACCTTAAATTTCAAAATACAGTAATAATGAGACAACTTATAATCTACCTTACTGTGTTTAGCTTTTACTATCTACCTGACTGAAGATAAAGAAATATGTATTACTTATAAGCATTGACAGATCTAAAATGTATATAGCACAAACAGCACTGTAGAGACATTTGAAGCTATGGTTTTCAGGTAAATGTTCTCATAGTTTTAAGATCTGTTCCTCTCTGGATATTGTGCCAAGGATGGTATTGCTTTGAGCAATTTGTAACAGATTGTTGTGATTGCTATGTATAAAAACCTCTAGAATAAATGAGTGGGAAATAAAATAAAGATGGGAAGATAATTGCTATAGTATCAATTCATTCTCTGTAAGAAAAATTGGAAAATAAAGGAAGAAGTCCTAGAACTTGGATAGAAAATTTTTTCAGAAAATAGACAAAAACCAAGCCATGCTGCTGATACTGCATTTTATTACTGGGAATTGAACTCAGGACTTTATGCTTGCCAGGCAGTACTACTGTGCTGTTGAGCTATATGCCTGCTCTACTAAGGGCATTTTATAACACAATCATAATGGCAGACCTCATACCCTATGGTCACAAATAGACCAACTGGAGAAAAAAATCAACAAAGAAATATCAGAACCAAATCAAACCTATGAACAGATGGACTTAGTAGTAAAGTGTTTTATTCCATCAGAGTACATATTCATACTAGTTCACTGAGCATGCCTTTTTTTCTGCACTTAATTTGGAACAGGATCTGTAGAATCTACAGGGTCTCACTACATAGATGGGACTTGTAGTGATTCTCCTGCTTTCAACTTCCCAAACTCTGGGATTACAGGTGTGCACTGGTGCATACCACCACAACCCAGTTTCAGTGACCATCACAGGCTGGTTTGCTCTGCCTAAGCAGGCACTTTGGTCTGCTGAGATTTCAGACCAGCAAAAATCTGAAAATTTCCCATGAGTATTATCAGATCATAGTGCCATTAATTTGTAAATCAATACAAAAGACACCACAAAAGTTACATAAATATATAGAAATTAACACCCCCCTTGAACAATGAGTGGGTTACAGATGAAGTTAAATGAAAAAATGAGGTAGTTTCTACAATTAAATTATAAGGCCAGTATAGCATACCAGAATTTATGGGACACAGTAAAAGCAGTCCCATCAGGGAAATTTATAGTGGCCAATTCCCACACCAAGAGTGAGCTCAAATAAACAATCTAGTGTTGAACCTCAAACTATCAGTAAAAGATAGGTAGTAATTTATTTTTTTTTTTATTTTACAGAAGGGTCTACAGGGTGTTCAGGGTCTCACTACCAGATGACTTTAGTGTTCCACCTGCTTACAGCCTCCCAAGACCTGGGATTACAGGTGTGTGCTACTACGCCCAGTCTTAATTGCCATCTCAGCACTCCCAGAGGACAGGGCTGGTAGGGCCATCTAGAAAACCCATGGCCCTGTGCCTGATTGCATACCAGAATTTATGGGACTTTAATCTGCTGAACTATTTGGTTGGGACGGGAGTAATTTTTATTTTTTATTTTATTTATTTATTTGTGTGTGTGTGTGTGTGTGTGTGTTTTGGTGGTATCAGGGATTCAATTTAGGACCTTGCACTTGCAAGGCAAACATTTATTCTACTGAGCAATCTCCCCAGCCCTTGGGGAGCAATTTTTAAATGTTAAGATTTTAAGTGGTTTTCTAATGCAGTGTCTAGTTTGTGTAATTAGAAGAAATTTACAAAGCCCTGAGAGAAAGCGATGGGACTGTATTTTCCTAGCATGATAATTCCTTATATGCTCTACAGATGAAATAGTATTCCGATGAAATAAAGTTAATTACATTTATTTTTAAATTACATTTTATCAGATGATCTTTATTATAAATTCTTTAAATAGCACCTTGAGTGTTTTAGGTTGCCCCTCGCCTGAGTTTCCATTCTCTCAAGAGGCCACATGTATATTCAACATGCATGTTAAATAATGTCTTGTAGCTATTTTATTAGCTTTCATTTTTCAAAATTGTGTATTTTTCAATATTTCATATTTAGTAATTTTCAATATATATAAAATATTTTAATTTTGGGCTTTGATAGTCTGTTAAACTGTCTTGCTCTAACCCCTTTAAATTTGTAATAACTTCTGCAGCTTTTTCTGTGAACATAATCTTATCTACAAATAATTTTTTTCCTTTTAAATTCTTCTTTTTCTTGCCTTTCTGTAATCATTGGGATCTCTAGTAAGAGGTAGGCACCCCATACCATTCTTTTTTTTTTTTCTAAAAATGACATTTTAATGTTTTGTGATTAAGTATGGTGTTTACTAGAGGCTTTTGCTAAGCAATTTTTTTTTCAGAATATGATGGTCCGTTTTTATTGCTTACATTTGAAAAATTACCAATGCATATTACTTCTATACTGTTGTGATGAAAATATAATTTTCTTTAGTTTGTTAGTATGACAATGTAAAGTAATGAGACTTAAATTTGAAGTATGCATTTAAATTCTGATTTATGTCTTGACAATGAAGTTGATTGTGTGTTAGAAGGACCTGAAAACTCAATATACCATGAGATACAGCTATCATCTGCTATTTGTCTGTTTGGGTTGCATGGATTGTTTCTTTACTACCTGGTCACTATAAGATAAACAGCTTCCTCCTCTATATACTGCCATTGTACTGTATGTACTGTTTCACCACAGGTTCAAAGCAATGGCCAAGCAGTCATGGACCAAAAGCTAAAACTGAAATTATAAAAATTGATAATTTTACTTAGGTTTTTGTCACATATTTAGTAAACTAACTAGCAAGCACATCTAGTGCTGTCAAAAGGCAGTTTTGATTGTGCTTGGTTCAGAAGGGAAGCTAGCAAGCTAAGAGTGAGGATGGAGAAGAGGCATCAAAGATAGTAGTAGAGAACAATGAGCATGCAGTGGTGTTTGGAGAGAATCTGAGAGATGTGCCAGTAAGTGTATCATTGTGAGAGTCTTAGGGCCCTGTTGAGGTTGGTGGTCATGAATGTAAGTAGACAGTGTAGATGCGGTTTTCTTTCATCACTGCTGACTGAATGGGTATAGATATGGGGTTGTCAAGGCTGACAAGATGAAAATGCGGAATGAGGATCAAAGATAAATGCAAAAGGATGATTATTTAGTGTCTTAGTTATTCTTTTTTTTGTTGCTGGGACAAATATCTGACTCAAAATGAGGGAAGGAAAGGTTTATTTAGCTCACAGTAACTGGAGGTTTTAGTCCGTGTTCAGCTGGCTCTAAAGTAGAAGGGCACATGACAGAGAACAACCTTTCATGGAAGTGGGCTAAGAAGAGAGAGCAGGAAGAGCTAGGGATAGCTCCAGTAGCTAACTTCTCTTCCCGCCTTACACTGAAATGCAAATTGCCTGCCCCAGGGGAGGTGCAGCACCTACACCTACAATAATCAATTACAAACTCCAGCAGCTGCCCTTTGACTGCATGAGGCTTTGGGGGGACACCTACACACAAACCATAACATTTAGTATATACTTGTAGTATTTCCTTTTCTGCAAATTGGGTCACACTGTTGCCTATGTTTGGTTTGAACTCATGGGCCTAAGTAACCCTCCTGTCTCAGCCTACTGAGTAGTTTAGATTACACGTGTGCTCCACCACATCCGGAGTCTGCTGTTAGGTTTGAAATACACTCAACCATATTTTAATATAGCCCCACTGTGTCAAATGTTTGTTTTAAAGTGGGTTTTTTTTATAGTCTTTGAGACAGGATCTCTCTATGCAGTTCAGGCTCGACTTCTACCTGCCTCAGCTTCCCAAGTGCTGGGATTACACACCAACCCCACCATGCCCAAAGAACTCTTACCTATAAAAGAGTGAGAAAGAGTAGGTGGTAAGAAGAATTGTCCATAAACTCTCAAGCTCAACTTTTTTTTCAAAATAAATAGAAGGTTAGTAGTATGGTCATGTTTATCCCCTGAGCCTCAGGCAGTCTTTGCCTTTGTCTCTTTCCTCCCCTTTCCACCAACACACAGACATATAGTCCAGGCTGTAGCCTAGTGTGGCTTTGAACGCCAGGCATCCGGTTGGCCTCAACCTCTTGAATGCTGGGATTAGAGGTGCGTGCCCCTTCCCTGTCCATTTATCTTTAAAATGTCTGTTCCTGAGCCAGGTGTGGTGGCACACGCCTGTAATCCCAGCACTCATGAGGCTGACACAGGAGGATTGGTGTGAGTTCAAGACCAGCCTGGGCTACAAAAGTGAGCTCAAGGCCAGCCTGAACTGCACAGTGAGACCCTGTCTCAAAAAAAAAGACAAAAAATAAATAAAATGTCTTTTTCCTTTGTTCTCATCATCTTGTGATTTAGACTTGACTGTGATACTCTTTATCTTTCTTTTGTTCTTACTGTTTTTTTTTTGTGTGTGTGTGTGTGTGTCTTTTGCAAATGAGGCCAAAGAAGATGGCTGGAGTAGGTTAATGTGTTTCAGGGTTAGCGTTGAGCTAATGACCAACAAAATACTGACCTAATTGAGGCAGAGACTAGAATGGTCATTATGTGAGGCTGGGGTGATTCAGGGGGAGAAGGGAGTTTGGGGAGATGTTGTTCAAAGGTTGTATAATCATAACTGGACAAATCTGTTGTACAGCATGATTGTAGTTTTAAAAGGTGATATATTGTGTTCTTGAAAAATACTGAGAGTGGGTGTTATATTCTCACCACAAAGATGATTCTTACATGAAGTACTACTTTTGTTAATTTACTAGATTTAACTGTTCTATAATATGTATGTCCAAATGTTGTTGTATGTGATAAATATAACTTCACCTACTCATGTTTTATACTTAAACTGTTTTTGTAAAGAAACATGTCTTCCTCTTCTCCCACAGCTAACCTATGAATTGTCTGAGTTGTAAGCAAGGAGACGTGAGATGATTTTTGCAAACTTACAATAATGGGGAATTGTTAGCATCCCTCTCCTTTTACACAGGAGGTTTTTTCCCTGTAAATGGGGAGTGCTGGCTATGAATAGTAGGAATTGTCCCTAATTCTTTCAGGTAGTTTGATGTGCACAGTATGCTTTTTCCAGACCACTTAGATCTAATAATGTCCCAAAGGATATACAATCAAAAGCTTCTTTTCTCTCTTTGCAGCTTCTAGGTACAGACTCTGATTCTAATTCTGGAACTTTTCATAGCCAGACCCTGCATTGGTGTCAGGTCGCTAGAAAGCCATCAGGGCCAAATCATTCTGAGTTGGTTAAATGTGGTCCTTATATTTATTTAGACAAAGACAGAGATGAAAGATGGCTGGCTTGAGAAGGCCCTGCTAGCTTCTTTGGTCCTGAGTTGGCGATCCCAGATGTCCTGTCCTGTTATCTTATGAACCACCTTACCTGATGTGATGGGGAGGAGGATGGAGGAGTGATCTGTGTAAAAAATCAGTCAAGCAATGTGTACATAGAGTTCACAGTACAAATGCACCAGAGCTACTGTTAAGGAAGCTGGTACTGTTCATGAGGTAAGACAGGACAGGCTTTGGTCACTAGAGGCAGTCCTCTCAGGCCTCCAGGAGTCTTTGTTGCTATTTTTGGAACTTCTCTCAACACTCCTTCCCTTCTTTTTCTTCTTCTCCTCCTTCTGTTCTTCCTCTTCCTCTTCCTTCCCTTCCTCTTCCTTCTCCTATTGCAGCTATTGTGCTAGGAAGGGAGTCCAGGGCCTTGTGCATGGTAAGCATTTGCTATTCCACTGAGCTACACTCTAAATCCTGGTACTCTTTTTGTCTTTTTGAGACAGGGTCTCACTATGCCGTTCAGGCTGGCCTTGAGCTCACTTTTGTAGCCCAGGCTGGTCTCGAACTCACACTGATCCTCCTGTCTCTGCCTCCCAAGTGCTGGGATTATGGGCATGTGCCACCATGCCTGGCTAATCCTGATACTTTCTTGATAGAAGCTTTTCAATGCTTCCTATTAATACAGTGACAAACCTAAAGGAACAGAAGGTTGGATTCCCATGAAGTAAGTTGGAAAGAATCATGTAGGCATTGGCAGCTTTTGGGGTGCAAGGTGAAGGTGTCTGAGGAGAGATGGGAAGGGTAGGGACAAGCTTTGCATGCTTCATCATTGAAGTTCCTGCTGCTCTGCAACATGTAAATTTGGGGACTTAGAGAACTGTTGGCTTCTGCTTGGGCCCACAGCCTTTTACGCTGCTTGATTTCTTTCTCCTTTGTTTCTGAGACTCTTGCCAGCAAGTACCAGGGAGTGTACCCTCATGCACACACCTTTCCTAGGCAGTGTCCTCACTGAGGTCTTCCCTAGGACAAAGCTCTACAGGCAGGCTTCTAGAGTTTCAACTGCTGTACCTCAGGAGCAGTGACTCTGGCTGTGATCATGGCACTAGCTATGTATTCATTGAGGTGGCTTAGAAGCAAGAAAAACCATAGCTTGATCATAGATGAGTTTCAGATACTTACAGTATTTTGCTTTGCTTTCTCAAAAGTTTATAAAGGCATAGGCAAAACACACAGCTGAGAAAAGATATTTTCCCTCTTGTTTTTGATTTTTACATACCTGAACAATGTGTCTGGTAAAATGCAAATAGAATTGTTTTTTCTGAATCACTGATTCCAAAATCCAAGGAGTCATGAGGTCTTGGGAAATTCAGTTATATAGTACTTATTTCTTAATCCACACTCAAGATGTAGAAATTTTCATCACATTTGTTATGAGAGAAATAACCTTGTGCACTCAAGTTTATTCACTTATATAATCAGTGTTACAGTGAAAAGTTGAAATCATGAGCTTTTAGAAAGCACATACTTTCCTGTAAGTGCAGTGTTTTCTGAAGGGAAGTTTCAGTGAACACGCTTGCTCTGCCTTTTTGCTCTGTCAGCTGAAGTTTATTGTTCTTGCAAATGTTGTTTTCTTAGAGCAAGTTTGACTTTGCAGAGGAATGGATGATGGATCAGTGTTTAGAGTAATGAGAAAGAAAAGACAGGTTTGGTGGAGGGGGATCCAGTGTGGGAACCATTGAGAAAGTTGCACAGTAGCTTATAATGCTTGTGTACTCCTACCCTCTCCACATGAATGATTCATTTTGCTGCCTTTGTTATAATAGCCACACTGTTCAGTCTCTAAGACTGTCTTGTGATATATCCTTCTTTTGCTAAAAGGCTACATATCAGCGGGCTCATTTGATTTAGAAGCCAATTCAGCATACCATGCATACCATTTGAGAAGAATGTCAGGATCCTTCCTGCTATGAAAATGTCATGCATACTTAAAATGACAAAGTTTGTCCCAAGCAATGGTTTCAAGCACTTTATAATCTTTTTTCCGTTCAAAGTCTTCAAAGCAGTTTAACTTTTGGGTTTTCCTTTTAATAGAGGAAAAAAAATCCCCAAAATAATTGTTTTATTTTAAAATATCAAAATATTGAATTGGAGGTTTAGAATATCCAACACGCATGTTCTTTCCTTCCTTCCTTCTTTCTTTCTTTCTTTCTTTCTTTCTTTCTTTCTTTCTTTCTTTCTTTCTTTCTTTCTTTCTTTCTTTTTTCCGGAACTGAGGATTGAACTCTGACCCTTGCGATTGCCAGGCAAGTGCTTACTCTATTGAGCTATCTTCCAAGCCTGATGTAGCTACTTTCTTATTATGGCAAAAAATACAAAGCGTAAAATGTACCATCATCATTTTTAAGTACAGTATGGTAATGTCCTCTGTATTCGTATTATCATGCCGCAGGTCTCTAGAACTTTTGTGGCTTGCGCCATTGCAAAACTCCTCCTTCCACCTCTCCTCCATCCCAGGAAGCACTATTCTTTCTGTTTCTATGGGCTTGCCTACTTTAGATATCTCATAATTGGAATCATGCAATATTTGTACTTTTTGTGTCTGGCTTATTTCACTTGACTGGTGTCCTTCACATTCATCCCTCTTGTCATAAATGACAAGATTTCCTTTTTAAGTAAGCTAAATAGCACTCTGTTGTGTGGATATGATGTACCCTGTTTCATTTATCCATTCATTTATGAAGATAATGTCTTTTTTTGGAGTGTTCTCATGGATTCTTAGGAAGTAAAGCAACCAAACCACAGAGAACACAGACAAATTGAATCTGAGTCACAAATGCTAAGAAATGGAATTTTGGTGATACTTAATCTCAGACTTTCATACTTGCAAAACATGGAATTTCCTCAATTGAAATTTTAGTTTGAGTGGTTTTAGTTTATACTGACCCAGTGTTCCTCTTCTCACACACCCCATCTGATGGCTTCTTAAAATTATACTCCCTTGAACAGTCCCTTGGAGGGCAGACAAGGGTTGTGCTCAAGTGCTCAGTGGAGAGCGTAATAACCCATGACATTTTCTCCTGAAGTTGTCTGGGCTTCTCTAGAATGTCTAGAGAAGCAAGATAAGGGGAGAGGCAGCAGGGTGGGAGTGGGGCTCTCGAAGCTGTGAAAGGAAGGGTGACCTATGAGATCATTAGGGTTAGTAGAGGGTATTTCCATTGGACTGCATGAAGTTTTTCTCACATATTGTCTTCTATATGGATTCCAACCCAAACTCAAAGTTGAAGTATCCCTGGCTCAAGAAAAACCACCCCAGTAGTGTGCTCTGGAGTCTGAATTTAGTCTAAAAGTGTTGCCTGAGAACCCAAAGACAAAAGTTTGACTCGATAAAACATGTATTGAAGAAGAATCAGTATCACCTAGTGTTAGTTTCACTTTTTTGTGACATTTACGGTTTCCTGTGTGCAAAATTATGAGACAGACAGAGGTGGGGCTTGTTTAGGAGTTGGAGTCCCCATGCTTACATTGCAGGTGCCTCAGTGTCAGTAACTACAACTGTCTGTTTTACAGGTGCAACTTTAATGAGGCCATCCTCCACTCCTATCTCTGTTCTTTAATATCCATCTAGGAAAGCAAGGCAGGGTGTCATTGAGCAGACGAAGGGAAAAGAAGAGCTTTGAGTAGAGTCGAGGGCTGATAGAGGTCCTGAGGAACAGTTGCTTGCTGTAGAATGTGGCTCCTTGAATACTTCCTTCATGCCCATGGAACCCAGAGTGGAATGCTGTCAAACCAGGAATAGCATTCTGCGCCCGTGGCAGCTGGTATGGCCCTGCCTCACTTAACAGAATGATGGGGAAATCGTGCATACTTGAGCTCTGCCAATTAGCAAGGTAGTCAGCTGATTCTCAGGTGAGAGTCAGGTGAGAACCGAGACAAATCTTCCTCCAAAATGGCAGGAAGCCATGAGCTCCCTGTTTGGAGATGTCACTTGAGAGGACAGAAGAAATATTTATAAAAAAATCAATCCTTTTTGGGGTATTTGTGGCTTTAAAAAGAAGTCTACCCTCCTGTCCTCCTTTTCTACAAAAATTTTCAATTCTGCAGCAAAACTGAAATAATTTTGCAGTGAACATAAAAATGACCGCTACCTAGATGGCTAGCATTTAATACACTTTTTTAAAAAAATCAAATGTCTCTTTGTTCGTGTAGCCATTAACTCATCTTATTTGTAATATATGGAAAAATAATTTCCCACCCTAAGATGAAATATAAGTAGCTCAGTGGTAGACTGTGTACTTACCATGTTTTAAGACCATAGCTTTAGTCTCCAAAACCAAAAATATATACATACTTACTTTCTTCTAAATGCCTTTGCATGATAAGTTCAGTAGGCATCATAGAATTTTTCTTTTAAAATAAAATTGATATACAGTGGAGTATACAAGTCTTAAGTGAGCATTCTCTTTGAAATGATGTATTATTATTGTTCTGGCAGAATTTACAAGGCCAAACTTCTTTTCCTTTTTGCAAACATACATCAGAAGAGCAGTTTGTAACTTAGTTGGGGATGATAGACTATTAGTAGTGTACTGGAAAGACTGTTGCATGTGATACATTCTTTTGCTCTCAGCCTTTACTTGTACTCGCCACACTCCATGAAAGACTAGCAATTAATTCACTGAGGTTTTTTCAGGGTCTACTTGTGAAGAACTAATTGAAAGGGACTTCTAAGCTTGTGTTATTCACATCTTGGCAACATTTTTTCCCTTATCTTAAGAAGAAACAGTCCTGTCATGCAGTATTTCATAAACCAAAACTTTCCCCTAATTCAGTTTAGCTGTTGTGTAAACCCAGACTGACAGTTTCATACCAATTCATGGTGGCATTTGTTCACATACAATTAAAGTGTCTCAGCGAGATGGCAGATTGCCGTAGTATTACGGAGAACACATTTGTCATGATCAGCAGGAAAATGAGATGTAGATGTTGAGTTTTAAATTTATTATGGGTTCAGAGGGGAGTCCCTCTTTGAATTATCTTAATTATTTCACAGCCTCTTTATAAGGCAGGGTACTTGAATGATGGAAAAGAAACTGCAAAAGTGACAGACAAGAATTTGCTCTGTGTGTCTATAATGTCTTGCATTAAAAGAGAGGCAGTGGTAGAGAGATTTGGCTTGGCACATAAATAGTGTGTGCATCCAGATGCCAGGTGCTGTGAGTACTAAAACTAACCTTAACAGTTAACTCTTCAGAAGGACACATGATTTCCTCTGGAAGAGAAGATGTAGGCACATGGTGGGTCAGGAAGTGTGACAGTTTAAACACACTGGGGCTCTAGAAATCAGGGGAATGACTGACAGCCAGGGTGATGAGGGAAAATTTTCATATCTACTTTTGTTTCTGTGGATTATGTGCTTGAAGTCTGTTAGAGGTAAGAAGGACAGAGAAAGGAAAGCTCTCAAGGTCCCTCACAAGAAAGGCTTTTCTTTTGGTCCCGCAGGCAGGTTTTAGGATTGTTAGGTTCTGATGAAATTTTGACAAAAAAGACGACTAACAGATGAGTTTTTAGAATTGTAATTGGATAGATAAGTTTGAAGGCCAATAAGGTCCCTATATTCGAATTGTTTCCATTCCTTACCTGCGATGGGCAGAAATCCTCCACCAGCATTTTGTCAAAAGAAAGACTGTGAGAAGAAAGACCCATTTTTTATTTGAGTAAAGGAATAAAAGAAGATTTGACTATGTGAGCTATATCTAAATATAAGCAAGAAGAAATAATGTTCAAGCAAAACATGCAGAATAAATTTTTAATCCACAGGTAACACTACGTTCCATGTGTTCCCTGTTAGAAGCAGTGTGATCATGAAAATTTGTACTCCTTTTATTAATGGGATCTGGTTGCTGTTTAAACCACAGACAAACAAGAAAAGCCCAACAGCATTTCTTGGGTATAGTTACTCATCTCAAATGTTGCAAAATACCAAGAGGGAAAGGAAAACTAGAAAGGGGTGGGTGGTTAGTGGTTTAAAAAATATGGTGACTAACTAATTGTGCTGACTAATATCAGTGAACTCATAATGAGTAACAATAGTGAATTTAGAAGGGATATATAAGTAGCAGGAGAGCTATTTAAAGGTTGCTTTAGTACAAAATGCAACTGAAATGTTGGTCATAAGTAAAGATCCCCTTTGGAAGATTTGGAAGTAATTCGATCCCCATCCCCACGCTCAAAGTTTTGTCCTTAGAATTCTTTGTTAATGTGGCTCTTGTTGTATTTACTTTCTGAGGGAAATTCTTGGCAAATGAACTTGCTTGTGGTTTTTGCGTGGAAGAAGTAAGCATATGTGTAACTGATTAAAGTGGTGATGCTTGTGACCTGGGAAACGCAAAAGTTTCATTTGAACATTCTTTTTCGGGTATTTTTTTCTTATCATGAATAAAAAGCATAAGAACTAGCCAACCATTCTTTTTTGTGTTGTCTTGTTTTTGTTTTTGACTTTGGGGTAATTTTTTTCATAGGGCACAAAATTGCAGTAACATAAAAGAAAGAATTGATACACTGAACTACATTAAATTAAAACTTACTGTTTATATATATGACTAAGACCTCATCCAAAATTTATAGCAAATTTTCACAAGACAATAAAAAAGATAATCAGTCCAGATGTGCTACATCTTTTAAATGAAAGATTATAACCTACAGACAAACACATGACTGAAGAGAACACTCCAAGGCAGTGTAATCTCTTGTGGAAATTTCAGCTCTCTGAGTATGTTTGTCTCTGTTAAAATATTTTTGAGCATTAACTATCTTCCCTGAAACTTCTTTTTAATGACTCCACTTGATCCTAGGTCAACTTAAGGGGATTTACTGTCTCTGCCTACCATAGTATCTTTCCAATTCTTATCAAGACTGAATCTCTCTCAACTTCTCGCACCTCCATTAGACTTGAACATCTAAGAATATCTCTCGAAATTTTGTTCAAAAACATCATGAATCATACATTGCAGATAGATTTAACTGTATCTTAACATTATATCATCTATGATTTCTTTTCTTGAAAAAGCAAACCCAACTAAACCTAGGACATGTCCATGACCAGATATTTAATTATTTGCAAAAATTTTTATTTCAATTCATTTTTCTACTGTTTTCTTCAGTTTTGCTTTCCACTGATTATTAGTGTGTCAGTCTTAGAATGTTTACATACAGATTATTCATACACAATGAGGAGGTGATCTCATCTTATTTGTACAAATAATTCCTCTTTGGGTATGAGTAAATAAAATGATCTCAGAATATGTGGAACCTTATTTGTACAAATAATTCCTCTTTGGGTATGAGTAAATAAAATGATCTCAGAATATGTGGGACCTTCATTTTTTATTGAAAAAAAAGAATTGAATATTTAAATATCCTTGAACAATTAAACAGAATATTTATATAAATATGTTTGAATTCATAGGCAAGTTGATAAACAGTTTGAGTTTTAAAGAAATGCAATAGTCAGAAATAATGAGCCTATGGACCAGGCATAGTGGCACACACCTGTGATCCAAGCATTTGGGAGGCTGAGCCAAGAGGATTAGTGTGAGTTCGAGACCAGCCTGGGCTACAAAAGTGAGCTCAAGGCCAGCTTGAACTGCATAGCAAGACACTGTCTCAAAAAGCAAAAAAAAAAAAAAAAAAAAAAAAAAAAAAAAAAAAAAAAAAAAAAAAAAAAAAAAAAAAAAAAAAAAAAAAAAAAAAAAAAAAAAAAAAAAAAAAAAAAAAAAAAAAAAAAAAAAAAAAAAAAAAAAAAAAAAAAAAAAGAAGAAGAAGAACATAAATTCTTACTAAAGCATGTATTATGAGTTTCCCTATGTTTCACTTCAGTTTCAACATGAGAAAGTGCATTTTTGTTTTTAAGGTTACAGATAATTTCATTTTGTCTTGAATTTAACAGATCTTTTCAGAAGAAGAGGTGCTTAAAAACATCTAATTAATAGCTTTCCTTCACAATTGGTGATAAATTAAGATGAACTTTACAGTTCCAGATAAACCATACTGTTGAGCATGGTGTTACTTTTAGGAAAAGTTTCATCTAAGAATTTTGCTTTCTATTAAAGAAAATCGTTTTTAAAGGAAAATACTTTTCAAAATCTAGTTTAGTGATTGTATTCTACTGTAGAAGTTCTGTTAGTATATGAAAATGAAAAATGTAGGCAGAGAGATTTTTACCGAAGTTTGGTTTAAACAATTGCCTCAGGCCTTTGAACATGACACTGTATCCAAATTGAGGGAGTGTCCTGTTTTTATGTTTTGGTTTTGGGTAGGGCTAATATTCTATGTATCTTTTATGCAGAGTCACTGTTTCCAGTTTATCCTGAAGTACTCTATCTAAGTGCTTATCCTCTTACATTCAAAGATTGAACATTTTTTCTAATCTCATCTAAGTTTAGAAATTTGGAAATAGGTTAATAAACAGCATTACTCTACTTCTATTTTGACATGTAGAGTCACCCTGAATGGGTTCTTATTTTTTGTCACTGCTTAAATTCACATTAGCAGTGTTTGAAATATATTTCCTGAAATGAAATTTGGGTATTGAAAGAAATGCTGTGGATTTATTACACTATGTTAGCACAGAGCAGTGGTGAGCCAAGAAATATAGATGGCAAGAATGTTTTTAAAAGAGATTATTGAATGGATTATTTGGAAATATTATAGATGAGTACACTTACAGTGTAGAAACTGAAGGACTGTTTGATTCTTAAGAATTTGGCTTTAAATTTTAAAAGGAACTTCCTTTAAATTTGGTAGGAAAATAATCTAGAAGTTATTATTGAACAGGTAATCCTTTATTTTAGCAGTGAAGGATGACTGTCCAGCATCAATGGACTCAGCAAAACAACATGGAAGCCATTTGATCACTTCTTACACAAATTGTATGTAGCTGTCAAGTGTGTAGGAAAATGGAAAGAGTTTCTATTAGTCAACACTAAGGAGAATGCATTCCTTGTAGAGACTTTGTATCACTCCGAAGTGACATAACATAAGGGTTTAGTAAATGTTGAATGACTGAATTCATAAATCCTAATGTCTTGGAATGATAAATGAAGCTTGAATCTTTTTTTTTCAATTTTTTTATTGTTTAAATTTAACAATGGTTATATTACATATTTTTATCATCAGATCAGTTTAGATTAATACATATAGGTATATAAGATTGATCAAACAATTAAACATTAACCTTTCTAAATCCACATTACATTTTTTTTTCTTTTCCCCCTTCTTTTCTTTGAAACTTGACATATTGGATATTGTCCTCACAATCATTCTATAGAGTGCAGTGTGAGGGCATGACCAACCTCCCTATTGATGTTGCTTAGAAAAAAAAAAGGAAAAGAATATACTTCTCTTTGGACTAAGAGGAAGCAGATACATACACAATCAAAGGTTTTGCAATTGCAGTGTGCCACCAGTGAAGCTTGTGATGTTGGAGGCTACTGAATCTAAGCCTCCTAAAGCTCATCTCACCAATCTAGCTCTGCTTTCCATGCATTGTAATTAAGGATTTTTTTTTTCTTGCTGGGAGTTCAAGGGCAAGTCGAAGCAAGACCTGTATAACTAAACATTTATTTTTTTTTGTATCTTCCAGGGTCAAATCCCCTCAGGATTAAATTTGAGACCATAGACAGTACTTTGTAGAACTGTTTTTAGTGTTAGCCTTCGGGATGAGTCACGGCCATTGCTTGGCCATTTTGGTTTTTGTGAAAGTATGAGAGAATGTTTTTCTCTGGATGACTCTCCTTAGACACACTGCAGTTCATTCATCCCTTTCCTCTGAGGTCCCATAATCTCCTTGACCAGGAAATTTGGGACACCTCTAAGTTATAGGATATTACAGCACAGGTTCTCTTATATCCTGGGTCTTTACTGACTTGAAGGGCTAGGTCCAAATATTGGCTATCCGTATAGCCCTTCTTTTTCTCCAATTTTCGGTCTGTTAACTTACATTCTCAACCCTCCAGCAGAAAAGCTTTGTGATACTATTACTCTATAACATAGGTACTGGGCTTATCATCACTGGCTTTCTGAGTATCAAATATCTTTGAGTTAGCTTGTAAATGATATTTTCTGACCATCATTGATATTCTAATAACTTTCTATACAATGTGATATAAGCAGTTACGAAATTTTGACACAGATATTTGGAAATTCATGGAAATACAAAATTGTAGCCTGTCAAGAATATGGCTTTTGGCCCAGTCTCTTATTTTCAAGAACTACTCTTTTTTTTTCTTTCAATTCTTTTATTGTTTAAATTTAACAATGGTTATATTACATATTTTCATCATCGGATCAGATTAGATTAATACATATAGGTACATAAGATTGATCAAACAATTAAACATTAACCTTTCTAAATCCACATTACTTTTTTTTTTCTTTTCCCCCTTTTTTTCTTTGAAAGTTGACATATTGCATATTGTCCTCACAATCATTCTATAGAGTGCAGTGTGTGGGCATGACCCACCTCCCTATTAATGTTGCATAGAAAAAAGAAAGAAAGAAAGAAAAAAAAC
>PVJA010043196.1:0-16882 GCA_004027025.1 Myocastor coypus | reverse complement strand
TCATCCGCCTTTATGGCCTTCAGGTAACCCTGTGGCCCACTGAACATGCAAGCTAGTTCTACACACACACACACACACACACACACACACACACACACACACACTGGTGTCCATAACCCTAAGCTCTCAGACAAAGAGCCACCAAGATTCAAATCATGCCTTCCCTTTCTAGGTCTGAAACAACCTGCCCCCAGTCTCCATGGCAAAATCTCTACACACTCAAACAGCATTATACTTCTAAGCCTAATCTGTTTCACAAACTTAAAAAAGAAAACAATGAGTACTGTAATTGTGCCTCATCATCAAATCTGTTCTGAATTCAGCATTTTAAATGTACCTGGGAGGCTGGGCCAGTGGCCTGTGCCTGTAATCCCAGCTCTTAGGCTGTAAACAGGCAGATCACTATGAGTCTGATCTAGTAGTGAAACCCTGAACAGCCTGTAGACCCCCCACCCTCTGAAGAAAAGTACTTGGGGCTAGAATTGTAAATTCTGTAATTTGAGCTGCCAGGTCCCAAGCTAAGCCTCTCCACATTGCACCCCAACCCTAGACATCTGACACCTAGACCACCAACCCTGGCTACCACCCTGGTGTGCCTCAGTGTCAGTGTGTCCCTGTTCTGCCCCTCCAGGCTGGTGGGCTGCTCTGGGAACAGGAACTATACTCACAGCTCGTCTACTTGGCTCCCACTACCTTCTTCCACACCTTCGCTGGAGATGTAAGTGTTTGAGGCACTTTGGGTCTCAGGGTGTGAGGAGGAGGAAGGGAGGAAGGGTAGGGGGCCTGGAAGGCTGCTGACCCCTGGGCTTGTGCAGTCCTGTCAGGTGGGGCTGAACTTCGCAGATGAAGGTGAGGCCCAGGCCTTCCAGGCCCTGGTGCAGGAGAAGATTCAAAAAAGGAATCAGAGGCAAAGTGCAGGTGAGGAAGCTTTTGGGGAGGACAATGGTTGGACATAAGCCTGTGGATGGGGAGCTAGCAAAGCTCTTCTTATCACTCTGAATCCCCCTGTCTAGCCATAGATAGATACCAGCTACCACCACCACCAGCACCAAGCAATGAAGGTGAGTTGTTTATTGTAGATGGAGAAAAAAGGGCCTGGCTCAGGAACCTGTGGCAGGGTTGTGACAGCTCTTAATCCATTTCATCTTCCCAGAGAGGAGAGGAGGGCTCCCACCTCTGCCCCCACATCCAGATGGAGACCAAGGAGGTGAGTGGTGATTCTTTCCTATGCTCTTGATGGATGGACTGGTAGAAAGTGCATGGATGGGTAGTAGGCTGAGTACATGAGTGCATGAAGGGATGGATGAATGGGTGGGCTGTTGGGTGGATAGAATGGTGGCAGATAGATGGCTAAGTGGAAGGATGAGCTGATAAGTGATTGAAAGTATGAGTAGATATATAGTTTATGCCAGGCATGGTGGCGCACGCCTGTAATCCTAGCACTCGGCAGACTGAGGCAGGAGGATTGGTGCAAGTTCGAGACCAGCCTGGGCTACAAAAGTGAGCTCAGGACCAGCCTCAACTGCATAGCGAGACCCAGTCTCAAAAAGACCAAAAAGAAAGATATATAGTTTATGAGTAGATAGGTGCATGTGTTTATGGATAAATGCATGGGTGAATCATAAACAGCAAATATATGACAATATTCTAGCTAGTGAAAAATGAAACAATTAAATGAATGTTTGAGTAAATCATTTAACAAACTAATCAGTCAACAAGTTGGAGAATAAATAAGTAAATACTATAGTGATTAGCATGAGTGAATGAATAATGAATGAATCTATGAATGAATGGGTAGTCTTTGGCATGTGCCTTCTGCACAGATCCTTGGAACTCTCTCCCTTCCTGCCTCCCTCCATGACCGTCAAACAGACCTCTCCAGTGGCCTTTGAGTTTCTTGTTCTTGTTGTGTGGCTAGTAGGGGTAAGGGGCCATTCGTCCTGTGTTCTTCACAGGCCCACCAGCTGGCTCTGTGTCCCTGGGGCTACTTACAGTGGACATCCAGAACCCTGACATCACAAGTTCACGGTACCGTGGGCTCCCAGCACCTGGGCCTGGTCCAGCTGATAAGAAACGCTCAGGGAAGAAGAAGATCAGCAAGGCTGATATTGGTGCACCCTGTGGATTCAAGTGAGACCCCTTTTCCTGTGGGCTCCTGGGGTTGGCAGGGGGTACGAAATGGCAGACAGCTGGGCGATGGGAGGGCAGCTAGGTTTGTAGTTGGGCGAATGGACAGATGAATGGGTGAGTGAAGGAATGGGTTGAAGTATGGAATTGAATGGGTAGGAAAATGAAGGCACATGTGTAGATAGGTGGACAGTTGGACTATGTGAAATCAGACTGGTGGAGAATGAGTAGGTGTGTGTGAGCAGCTGGGCAGAGGAATGGGTATATGGGTAGATCAGTGGTCTGAGCATGGATAGGTGAACAAAAATTGGGTGGTAGATGATAGTAAGAAGTCCAGATAAACACACTTGGGCCATACATTTTGGGCCCCTTCTAGTCCTGTAACTGCTTCCACTCATTCCCTCCTTTGGACTCAGGCCTTCATTGAGCTTCTGAATCACCTGGGTAGGAGAGAGCAAGGCGGCTTCCTTAGCCAGGGTGGATAGTGGGTTTCACTGGAGTCTCCTTATCTCCCCCAGACATGTCAGCCATGTGGGCTGGGACCCCCAGAATGGATTTGATGTGAGTAGCGCCAAAGCCCCCTGCACCCATTTACCTTCATCCTGCCTTTCCATGGGTCACTGCTCACACTTCATCCCCAGGCCCTGCCTTTCCCTATCACCCCTATTCCCATGCCTCTGTCCTCCACCACCAACTGGCCTTAAAAAAAAGCTTTATTTTATTTAACTTTATTTATGTTATGGTTGCCTCAGCCTGCCCTGCAGGTGGGGCTGGCACAGCATGTGGTGCCAGGGATCGAACCTCGGTCCCTGGGGTTGCCTAAGCTTGCCTAAGCAGGCACTTCAGACCACTGGACCATCTCACAGGCCCCCAACTGGCCTTTTGTGTCCTGGGCAGGTAAACAACCTAGACCCAGATCTTCGGAGCCTCTTCTCAAGGGCAGGAATCAGTGAGGCCCAGCTCACAGATGCAGAGACCTCCAAACTCATTTATGATTTCATCGAGGACCAGGGCGGGCTGGAGGCAGTGCGGCAGGAGATGAGGCGGCAGGGTTAGTCCTGATGTCCTTTGCAGCCCTGATGCTGATACCTCAGAGATATGTCAAAGTCCCTTTGTGTTCATGGAAAGCCCTACACTGCTCAGTGGAAAGGACTCACAGCTATGTGTTGTTTTTCTCCCACAGAGCCACTACCACCACCCCCGCCACCATGCCGAGGAGGGAACCAGCCTACCCGGCCCCCTGTTGTGGGGGGTAACAAGGGTCGTTCTGGTCCACTGCCCCCTGTACCCATGGGAGCTGCCCCACCTCCACCAACTCCCCGGGGACTCCCTCCCCCAGGCCGAGGGGGTCCTCCACCACCACCCCCTCCAGCCATTGGACGTTCTGGCCAACCACCTCCTCCACCTCCTGGAGCTGGGGGGCCACCTATGCCACCTCCGCCACCACCACCACCACTGCCACCAATCAGCATTGGGGGTGGGCCAGTTCCTCCCCCACCACCTCCCACTCAAGGGTCTGGGGGAGGCCTGGCCCCTGGTGGGGGTCGGGGGGCACTTTTGGATCAAATCCGGCAGGGAATTCAGCTGAACAAGGTGAGGATGGGCAGGATGGAGATTTGGGGGTGTCTGTGACTCTGGGGTATTCTGTGCAAGTCAGGATATTAGGGGGCTGAGGCCAACATTGATGGGGTATCATGCTTTGAGGGTTCAGTGGTAGGGTTGAGAGATTTGTGGGGAACTTTGCTGGAGATTGGAGTATGGGGAAAGACAAATGCTCTTCTGGTAAGCCTAACCTCTCTGCATCCAACCCTGCTCACTGCAGACCCCTGGAGCCATTGAGAGCTCAGCCACACAGCCCTCACCTCAGAACTCAGATGGCCTGGTGGGTGCACTCATGCATGTGATGCAGAAGAGAAGCCGTGTCATCCACTCCTCTGGTGAGCCTATCCTGCTGCAACCTGCCGGCTCTGGTCCCCTCTGAGAATCCTGGCTGAAAACACCAATTAGTATTAGCAGCTCCACACTTGCCTGGCATACCCTTTTTGACAGTATTAATGGCATTGTGTAACAATAATATATTCTGTCCTGACAATAATACCATTATTGGCAAGGTATGCCCACAATATTAACATTAACCCCATATTTAGTGCTATTGACATGAGCCCACTGTAACATGATAGGTATTTGTAAAGAACCCTATCTTGAGTGTTTGTTCTTTTTTTTTTTTTTTTTTTTTTTTTTTTTTTTTTTCCAGAACCGGGGATTGAACTCAGGCCCTTGCACTTGCCAGGCAAGCGCTTTTCTACTGAGCTATCTCCCCAGCCGCATGTTCTTCTTTTTTCAAGACAGGATCTTGCTCTGTAATTCAGGCTGACCTCAGACTCACTATGTAGCTCAAGCTGAGCTTGAAGCTATGGCAATCCTCCTGTTGTCAGGATTATAGACATGTACCATTGCCTGGCTAAAGAATCCTGTCTTTGACAATAATATGAACTTTGAGGGGGTGGTACTAGATATTTTTTAAAATTTTTATTTTATTTATTTTTTTCTTGTTTCAGAACTTTTGTTTATTTATTTTTATGGCTGGATCAGCCTGCCCTGAGGGCAGGGTGGGGCACAGCATGTGGTGCTGGGGATTGAACTGCGGTCCCTGCAGCCGCCTGCAGGCGCTTTAGACCACTGAGCCATCCTGCTGGGCCCCTGGTACTAGATATTAAACCCATGTCCTCTGTACTGAGGTATATCCCCAGCACTTTTGTAAATTTCTTTTTAATTTGAGCTGGGTGTTGTGACACACACCTTTGTCCAGCACTTGGGAGGCTGAGGCAGGAAGATTATTGTAAGTTGAGACCAGTATGTGCTACAAAGTGAGTTCAAGGCCAGGCTCAACTGCACAGCGAGACATTGTCTTCAAAAATAAAAATAATTATTTTATTTTGAGGGAGGATCTTGATCTGTCACTCAGTTGCCCAGGCTGGGTTCAAATTTATAATGCTCCTGTCTCACCTTTCCAGATTTCTGGGAATTACAGGTGTGTGCAACTAATGATAGTAATTTATTTATTTATTTTAATCTTTTTTTTTTCCTTTGGTAGGATCAGGGCTCAAACTCACGACCTTGCACTTGCCAGGCAGGCAGTTGTGCCACAGAGCTATCTTCTCAGCCCCAATGATACTAATTTAAACTCTGTGTCTCAATACATTTACATTGACTTATTATGTGACAGTAACATTATAACTCAGTCTTTTTACAATAATATTAACATAATCTAATGTACCAGCAATATCACCAACTCATTATATGATTTAATATTAATCTCAAACTATTTTGTTGCAATAATATAATTAACTCCAACTTCCACAATATTACCATTAACCCCACAGTGTGTCCACAAGATTAACATGGATCTATTACATGGCAATATCATTAACAAATCTCATGTTTTTATTAATTTGTTTGGCTTTTTGAGACAAGGTCTTGCTATGTAGTCTGGACTGGACTCAAACTCATGGGAGTCCTCCAGCCCGTCTCCTGAATTCCAGGATTAGAGGCATGTGGCTCTGGGCCTGGCCAGACCCAACTGTGGTGTCTGTCTTGGCCCCTGCTCTTCCTCTAGTAGGAGGCTTTAGCTCCCAGGATTAGTTCTCATTCTCTAAGAACCCCCACCTCTCCACCAATTCTGAGTTGCCTCCATACCTCTCTTTTTTTCAGATGAAGGAGAGGACCAGGCCGGTGATGAGGATGAAGATGATGAATGGGATGATTGAGCTACATTTGGGCTCCTCCCCCCAAGGCCAGAGGCTACCACTGCCTTCACATCTGCCCCTGCAGCTCCCAGGCCCCATCTCCAGTGCTGTCACCTACAACTGCTCCCCATATTCACCTTAGCTGTGCTGGTGGCCCTTTTTATACATCCCCCAGTTCTCCATGCAAGGATTTTAAAACAAAAATAAAGTAATTGTCCTTTTGTCTCTGTAAGTCTGGATTTGCTTATATTGCAAGTGTAGCAATTTGGGGTCCTGCCGAGCATGGTGGTGCATGCCTGTAACCCCAGCACTTGGGAGGCTGAGGCAAGAGGATTGGTGCGAGTTTGAGACCAGCGTGGACTACAAGAGTGAGCTCAAGACTGGCGTGAACTGCATAGTGAGACCCTGCCTCAAAAAGATTTTTAAAAAATGGGGTCCTTTACCTCTAAAATCCCTTTTATTCATTTATCCCTTTTTATTTAGCCATATGTGTGTGTGTGTGTGTGTGTGTGTGTGTGTGTTAACTCATTCATTCTTTTATGCTCTTGATCATTTAGCCTGCCTGCCTGTTACCTTTCTTTCTTGATTGTGCTGTGTTGCCTAAACTGGCCTTGAAATTTTTAAAAATTTATTTCTTGTTTCAGAACCTTTATTTGTTTATTCACTCATTTTTATGGCTGGCTCAGCCCACCCCAAGGGCAGGGCTGGCGCAGCATGTGGTGCCGGGGATCTAACCGCGGTCCCTGAAGCCGCCCAAACTTTCCCACGCAGGTGCTTTAGACCACTGAGCGATCCTGCCAGGCCCCTGGCCTTGAATTTTCTTTTCTTTTTTTAAAATATAAATGTGGAAATTTTATTTATTTATTTTTATTATGGCCGGCTCAGCCTGCCCTGGGGGCGGGGCTGGCACAGCATGTGGTGCTGGGGATCAAACCGCAGTCCCTGCCGCTGCCTAAGCTTTCCTAAGCTGGCGCTTTAGACCAGTGAACCATCCTGCCAGCTCAAAACAGTTTGTTTGTTTGTTTGTTTGTTTGTTTTTGCAGGACCAGAGTTTGAACTCACGACTTTGTACTTGCCAGGCAGGCACTTGTGCCATGGAGCTATCTCCCCGGCCCCTGGCCTTGAATTTTTAGGCTCACCCTTTTCCACAAGTACTACCAAGTATTATTTTGGGTTTGGAGGTATTCTAGTGGAAGAGGCAGACAAAGAACAAGAAATCAAGATGAGCATGGTGGTGCACACCTGTAATGCCAGCAGTTGGAAGGCTGAGGCAGGAGGACTGCTGAGAGTTTGAGTCCAGTCTGGATTCAAATAGTGAGTTCAAGGCCAGCCTGAAATACATAATAACAAACAACAACAAAAAACAAGCAAAGATAGCTACAAATCATGGCAAATACTATGGAGTGCTGAGGCAGAAATTAAGGGACAACATTCCAGTGGGAGTTATTGGGGAAGAGCCATTTGGAGGAGGTGACAGATGTGCTGGGCCTAAAAAGAGTCCTATTAGCCAGGGGAGCAGCCAGTACAAAGGCCCTAAAAGCTTGACATGGGCTGGCAGTGTAGCTCAGCAGTACAGGACTTGCCTAGCATATGGGAGGCTCTGGGTCTCATCCCTAGTACCATACCCAAAACACCTGGCATGAAGCTGAGAGTGGTGAATGAGAAAATAACTTACTCATATGCACACATTAAATATTTTTTCAGTGGCCATTGTACAAGATCAAGAGCACACTCAATAGCCAGACCTCCCTTATTATTTCAACCAGGATCCCAATAGGTAGGATGTTCCTTTTGATTGCAAAAGTCAGCTCTGCCCATTTCTCAGGACAAAGCAAGCACTGGCCAATTACAATAGGAGTGGCAAAGACCTACTAACCAGGGATATGGAGAGAATTAATTAAAGTAGATATCAACAAAGGGCCTAGTTCCTTGTAGGCAGCTATACATGATGGCTGTTATTATCATTGTTGTATTGGTACTGTTAATACTGGATTTCACTGACTGAATCACCATCGATTGGAACATGCACCATTTTATGCATCACTAAGAAACAGCAGAAAAAGTGCTACCATTGAAATTATGACTCACTAGAACTTTGAAGACGTAGGCTGACTTCAGAGATGTTAAAACATTAACGGCTTCTTAATCTCTGCATTCTGATTCCAGATATATGTTGCCTTGTGAAAACTCATTATACTTTTTCCCCTGTGTTCTCTGTATCCTTCTGTGTGTATGTCATAGCCCAATGTGTGCTTTCCATTCATCAAAACAGGTCAAACCCGGGCATCTTGGGGCTAGGGAGATAGCTCAGGGGCACAAGTGCCTGCTTAGAAAGTGCAAGGTTCTGAGTTCGAGCACTGGTGGTGGAAAAAAAATCTGGGCACCTTGCAGTAGATAAAACCATGTCTTGTTTCCAGCATTGGGCAAAGCAGTAGGCAACACTGAACAAACACACATGGCCTGTTTGGTTAGCCGGGCGTGGTGGCTCACGCCTGTAATCCCAGCACTCGGGAGGCTGAGGCAGGAGGATTGGTGCGAGTTCAAGACCAGCCTGGGATACAAAAGTGAGCTCAAGGCCAGCCTCAACTGCATAGCGAGACCCTGCCTTAAAAAGACAAAAAAAAAAAAAGTTCTGAATCAAGAAAAAAAGAATAAAAAAACATGTATGTTCTGGTCAGCTATCTTATTGTTTTCTTTTCTTTGTATTTTAAGGAAGGGCCTACAGGGTGTTCGGGGTCTCACTACTAGATTGGACTTGTAGTGATCCACCTGTTTAAAGCCTCCCAGAGCTGGGGTTACAGGCATGTGTCACCTCGCCCAATTGGAATTGCCATCTCAGCACACCCTGGGGGTGGGGCGGGCCTGCAGGCCCAGGGATTGAACCCCTGGCCCCTGCACCTGCTTGCAGGTGCTTTAATCCACTGAGCTATTTGGCTGGCCCTTAATCCACTTTTTTGGGGGACAATTTAGTGGGAAAAGGAATGAGGAACAGCAATAGTGAGAGAGAGGGAGGGAGGGAAGGAGGGAGGGAGAGAGAAACACACTCGAATGGCTTGCCTTTCAGTCCAGTTTGCAAAATTGTGACATTTGCCTCTTTCTTCAGCCTTGCCACCTTTCGACTTTGGCAGCTAGTTCTAGTACTTGGACTTTTCCTACACTCTGGGTAACAAATGGACACAGGTGGCCAGGAGGTTTTATTGTATTTTTGGTTGCTGAGATTACCTGCTCTGAAGGCCTAGCTGGGTGTGTAACGAACAGAAACTGGAGGGCCTCTGACAAGGCTATCCTCTGACAGGGACATATTAGAAGCTAATAGTGACACCTGGTCCTGATCCAATCTATCACAATCTCCTTGAGAGCATGGCTAAATGCTGTAGTTCAGAAGCTTCTTCCATGGTGGAATGCAACTGGTCCCAGGACCAAGGTAGATGGAAAGAACTGAGTAGCTGACATTGTGAGGGAGACCATTTGAGGAAATGGCAGGCTAGCCAGCCAGCGACACTGTGTCTCTCTCAAAAGACAAGAACCTTCAGAGGGCACAGTTGGATGCTACTGCTGACTGACAGTGTGAATAGGGAGGCAGCGAAAGGGGGGGTTGGGGGTCTGAAGGGCACTTGTGTGGAATGACTCATTTTCTGATTTGTATGAGCCATCAACAAAACAGCTATCTATTCATGGCGCTAGTCCACCCTAGGAGTAATGGCTTGTTTGGGGTTAAAATGTGATGACAGACTGACGGAGATAATTGGGGGTCTGACAGGACCGAGGATCCCCCTTATGACTGGCTGAGAATGTGATTGGCTACCTGCATGACAGCCAGACCAGTATATAGGCAGGGCCTCAGAGAACCCCGATAGCTGCCGCCTCTGGCGCTGCCGCTGCCGCCGCCGCCTAGAAGCACTCTGGGAAAGTGCTGCGAACACAGCCTCCGGGAGCGAGGCGGGGGCGGGGAGGAGTCCGGTCACGACTTGCCGGTTGGTCCGCCCAGGCGCTGCCGGCTGCAAGGCGCGACCAATAGGCTGGGAGATCCCAGCCACGCCCGCGCGAGCTCTCTTCTCGCGAGGCCAGCTAGGCCCGAATGTCGTTAGCCGTGGGGAAAGATGGCGGAAAATTTAAAAGGTGAAGCAGTGGCGGTAGAGGCACGGGTCCGCTGGCCCGGCCGGGTGGGTTGGAGGGATGGTGTGGCGAGCTCGGAGCCCTGGCGTCCGAGGCCCACAGAGCCGAGAGCTGGAAGCCTGGGGCGGAAAGGATAGGGCTCACGGAGCGCGGGCCCAGTGCTCGGGGCTGGGCGGGGCTGAGGGGAAGGGGCGCGCGCCTCAGAACCTGGTGGGCGCGGGGCTAAGTGGGGACGTGGGAGGGGGCGCGCACCCCAGATTGCGACCGCACCAGCGCGCGCACGCGCTGGGATTTACGGGGGACGAGGAGGCTGCGCGCGCGGGAAAAACCGGCCCCTGGTGACCGTTACCCTTTTGGTGTCTGCGCGAGACGCCGGAAAGGGAAATAAGAGAAGGGGACAGGCCCCCTCTTTAGGGTGGCTGGATGGGTGACTCTTCAGGGGGCCAGGATTACACTGCGCACTGAGGTGAGGGAAGGATTTGAAGTAGAATATTCCCCCCAAAGAGAGGAACAGGGCCTCCCTGACGGGAGAGCTGGACTGCCTCATGTGCTGGAAAAGGGGTGGTTCTATCTTGTGAGGCGAAGCCGCGAAGAGGGTGGATTCCACAAGTGTGAGAGGGACTGTGAGGGCCAAGAGAGTCCAGCTGTTGTCAGCACAGAGCCAGCACCCTGGGAGGTTGGGACCATGTCTGTGGGGTTTCACTTGCCAGTTAAGGCTTCAGCAGAGGCAACATAGGGAGAAGGAAGCACGGGCTCGGGCTCCATTGGGTCTTGCCCAGAGGAGGAGGGAGCTTTAATTTTGTAAAGCCCCTGTTTTTAGGTTGACATCTAGGGTATCTTATTATGCATTTGGGTTTTATTTCTCATGAATAATTTGATTTTTGTAGTGGGAAGTAGATAATGTCGAACATTTTAAATAGATGCAATAGGATGTGGCTTAGGTACATTTAGAATCAAGTGTTTTGTAGCATGATTTGATAAAATGGCTTCTAAAACATATTAATGAATGACGTGCCTGGAATGAGAAGTTTGTATTTTTAAATACATGTCTTAAAATTTTTTTGCTGGCACCAAGAAGCATTCTAGGTATACTTTTTAAAAAAAATTTAATTTTATTATTATTTTTTTCTTGTTTCAGAACCTTTGTTTGTTTATTTATTTATTTTTATGGCCGGCTCAGCCTCCCCCGAGGGCAGGACTGGCGCAGCATGTGGTGCCAGGGATTGAACCGCGGTCCCTGCAGCCGCCCAAACCTTCCTAAGCAGGCGCTTTAGACCACTGAGCCATCCTGCCGGGCCCCTCTAGGTATACTTTAAAGAATTGACATCACTAACCTATTCTGCTGTGTATATTCCTAAATTCAGAGCATGGCCCTTTGGATCCTTCACAGAAAGGTATGTGAGACAGAAAGTCAAAATGGAGCACTGGGAAAAAAGTTTTACCTTGCTGGGTTGAGGTGCCCCAGACAAATCATTTAAAGAAACCTTTCTGCAATGTGTTTCATGTCACAATCCTTATTTATAATTCCAAAATCTAAAAAGTCCTAAAAGCTGAAATCTTTTTTCCTTAAATTTGGCACCTTTCATGGCAAAAGAAGGTATTAATGAAAAGTGGGAGTATGCTGTGAGTTTATTGTACATTTTACTTGCATTTAATGTGAAAATTCATACTTTGCTGCAGAAATATTCATGGCTTGATGTCCCAGGTATGATGGGGGGTTTAATGTATAGGGGCATACTTAAAAGGTAAAAATCCTCTCAAATTTTGAATTCTCAAACTTGTCTGGCTGAGATAGGAGGACTGGTGTGAGTTTGAGGCCAGGCTGAACTGCATCGCAAGACCCTGTCTCAAAAAGACAAAAATAAATAAATAAAATAAAATAAAACTTGTCTTGCCCTGTGAGTTTCAGACTGGGAATTGAAGACCAGTCTTTCCAGTTAGGCCTTTGTTTGGTACCCTGAAGGCTTTAATCCTGCCCCCAACCCCCTTAGGACCATACACCCTACTGAGGTGGGGGTTGTTCTCTTTCTTTTGCAAAGCAGTGTGAGCCAGTCTTGAACCCATACTGTCAGTTTTAGGAATAGGGCAGAGGGAGTTAGAGGCTCTGAGTAGATTCCTTTGGGATCTTCTGTGCAACAAACCGCACTTTAAGCCTGCTGCTCCAAAGGAGGCCTTTGACACAATATGAGTTTGAGGAATAGCAACACATTCATGTTTCAGAAGGATCTCAGCATTGGGGGAAGACCTGTGCACCACATTTCCCTAACTCTTAGGCTTCCCTTGGAATGCCCTAGAGATTTGGGATCCTGTTTGGCCCCGAACCTGATCATGCTATCCAGTAATGGCTCACTCTGGCTCCCTTTTTGTTCTAGGCTGCAGTGTGTGTTGCAAGTCTTCTTGGAATCAGTTGCAGGACCTGTGCCGCCTGGCCAGGCTCTCCTGCCCTGCCCTTGGTGTCTCTAAGAGGAATCTCTATGACTTTGAAGTTGAGTACCTGTGTGATTACAAGAAAATCCGTGTAAGTCCAGTGATCCATGCCCTCGGAGGGGGCAGGTCTCAAGGGATTTAGCCTCTTGCCTCTCACCCCACCTCTGCTGACCATATCTGTTTCCAAAGGGTGTTTTCTCCTCTGTTCCTTCCTGAAAAACATTGGATGAACAGACTTGGTTATCCCCATTTTAGATGGGAGGACGAAGTGGGTTTCTTAGGGAAGCAGGAACCAAATGAAGCTCCAAATTTCTCTTCCCATCTCCCTTGAAATACAAACTGGGTACAGAGATTCAGGCACCAGAACCCAGTGGTAGGGACAAGAATAAGTACTGATTGTACCAGTGGCTATTGTTATAGTAACTTCCTTTCAGGAATTTATATAATATTCCCACCCCACCCACCCCAGCAATTTTGTACTGTGAAGTAGCAACACTACCTTTGCGAGACGATTAAACTGAAGGTCAGTTATAAATTTGTTTGCATTGAAGTCCTGGCTGTACAAGCACAGCCTCCTTAAACTCAAAACATCATTTTTCTCATCTGTAAAATGGGGAGAGCTAGTAGTGTCTACTAGATACAGAGCTGTAGGGAGTAACTGTTAGTAGTGTACCAAAGTTCTTAAAGCAGTAGCTGTTAAAAAACAACCCAGTAACTTTCATAATGAATGCTAGGAAAATGTTAGCCAGTTCTGTTACCAGTGGATACTGAGGCCCAGCAAAGTTAAATAACTTGCTTAAGGCCACTCAGCCAGGGAGCTCAATTGAGAATTTGTATCCAGGTGTCTAACTTCAGAATCTCTGCTATGACACTGTACTACTGCTGCCTTCCAGCAGTAAAAGCTCCCTCTAAAGAATAGTAAGTGTTGAGACACAGGAACTAGTGAGGAGGCTCCTGCCAGGACCTATTGCTACCTCAGTGGTGGTGGCAGTGAAGATGATTTGAAGAGATCACATTCCAGATGTGTTTGGAAGGTGGGGTTAGCAGAGTGTGCTGAGGGTGGACAAGGGGACTATGAGGAAAATATGACTGAAGAATGACTCCAAAGTATGGGCTGGAACAGTTAGGACAGAACAAATGTTGGGGAAGACTGGAGGCAGTAGGTTTGAGAGATGAAAAGTAGAAAGTTGAGAGATAGGGGAGGGTAGGAGTTGACCCTAAGAATCCTGTCTCCAGAGTCCATGGTTTCTAACCATTCCAGAAAAGAAGTGGAGCAAGGTAAGGGTTATCCACTAGTCTAAGGACCTCATTTATGACACCCTTATCCCCCTGCACTCCAACAGGAACAAGAATATTATCTAGTAAAGTGGCGTGGATACCCTGACTCAGAGAGCACCTGGGAACCACGACAGAATCTCAAATGTGTACGCATTCTCAAGCAGTTCCACAAGGACTTAGAAAGAGAGCTGCTTAGGCGGCACCACCGGTCAAAGCCCCCACGGCACCTGGACCCAAGCTTGGCTAACTACCTGGTGCAGAAGGCCAAACAGAGGCGAGCGCTTCAGCGCTGGGAGCAGGAACTCAATGCCAAGCGCAGCCACCTGGGACGCATCACTGTAGAGAATGAGGTGGACCTAGATGGCCCCCCACGGGCATTTGTGTACATCAATGAGTACCGAGTTGGTGAGGGTATCACTCTCGACCAAGTGGCTGTGGGCTGCGAGTGCCAAGACTGTCTGTGGGCACCCACTGGAGGCTGCTGTCCTGGAGCGTCCCTGCACAAGTTTGCTTACAATGACCAGGGCCAAGTGCGGCTGCGAGCTGGGCTACCCATCTATGAGTGCAACTCGCGCTGCCGCTGTGGCTATGACTGCCCCAACCGAGTGGTACAGAAGGGTATCCGCTATGACCTCTGCATCTTTCGCACAGATGATGGGCGTGGCTGGGGTGTCCGCACACTTGAGAAGATCCGCAAGAACAGCTTTGTCATGGAGTACGTAGGAGAGGTAGGAGATGAGACCTGGTGTATGGTGCAGCTATTCCCACTGTGCATGCCCAGCTGCCGACCTGTGTGCCTGAAACTCCCTTGCTTTCATTGTGGGAAAAGTGTGGGTTGTTAGTCTGAGTGGCAATAGGGATGTCATAGCAGGGGCTACTTTTTCCAGGCTGGAACATACCAGCACAAGCTGGTGGCTAAAAGAACACTGAAGTTCTTGTGGATATAGTGGCCTCCTAAAGGTCCTTAGCAAAGAACTGTGGAAACTAAGATCTGCACAGTCCTTTCAGAGGCCATGTGATCACATCACAAAGTTATAGCACCTGAAAAGGCCCCTCCTTTCCCTTTGCATCCCACAAGAGACATCCTTTGCAAGTGGTATTGCCCAGAGGGAGCTTCTTTCATGGTCTAAAGTAGATTTAGGTAGGCATGCCTGGACTGAGGCCTCCTACCTCCTCTAGCCTTTCAGGTCACCCTGGCAAAGGCCTGGGTGAATTAGGCAATCCTGCATTGTAATGAATGAGCCGGCAAATTCTAGTGACTTTCAAGGTTGAAGTTTGTGTACACTCCTGACCAGTCTAGTGTGGGTGTTCAGGGAGTCATCCTTTCACACAGTGTCTCCAGTACCTACATTCTTTCCCTATTGTGCCTTTCCTATGTTTTAGAATCTCAGAGTCTCCCCCAGAGCCTCAGATTTTTCTGGCAGGCAGACTGAGTAGGGGACCAGAAGGGAGGGTTCTAATAGGTCAAGTCTGAATACAGCACACGTCACTTCTGCCCACACTCTGTTGGCTGGCACTGAGTCACTAGCCTTAACTGCAGTGCGGGCGGAGGGGGGGAGCTTTATTGTGTGCCCAGGTACAAAACAGAAGGGTTCTGGATGAGTAATTAGCAAATGTCTGCAACAGGAAGTGGCACATCTTAAGGTGGGATGTGGTGGGCATTTGGAGTAGAGCAGTTCTCGTTTATGTAGGACTGTCTCATGCCTTAGGAGACATTTAACATCTGGATGTGACACTTAAATCCACAAATATGTCTCATTCTTGGTGACAATACCAGATACCTCCATACATTTCCACTGGTTTTTTTGAGGGTGTGATATGGCTGGGAAGTGATGAGTGCCCTGAGGGTGTCCACACTGCAACAGTGACATTGATGACAAGCAAAGGCACCTTCTCTGAGGCACTATAAAGAGGAGTAAACCTCAGAGGCATAGGCCATTTTGAGGCCAAATAGTCCACACCACAGAAGACAGGCAGTCTGGATGAGAGGATGGCCACATCCCAGATGGATAGCCAGGGACACATCCCCATGACAGTCAGATAGTCTGGAGGAAAAAGGTTTCCATGCCCAGAGTACTCCTGACAGTATGAGGAGAAGGGATCCTACAGAACTTCAGGGAGATGTGCCCATCTCAGAGTGACCCAAAGACTTGGAGGAAGAGCTGAAGCTCTCTGCACTCCAGAAGGTCCTAACTTAGGAAGTATCCACACTCACACCATCCTGGGATCAGGCAAAATTTTCCTCACTCCCAGAGGGATCCAGAGAGTCTAGAGATGGTGCTTATACCTCTGAGTACCCTGGCAAACTGGAGGAAGTGGCCAGACCTCAGAAGGACCCTAACTGTGCAGAGGACAATGTGTTCTGATCCTGGAAACCCCTGACAGTCTGGAGGGGAAGATGTCCAGGCCCCATGGGACCCTGGCAGTCTTAGAGCCCATCCCAAGTAGGAAGCACAGCCTCATCGTCCTCAGGTCTGGAGATGTGGGCCATCCTCAGAGTGTATAGGCAGCCTCAGAGTTCTGTGTTTAATGTCCTTTCCCTTGCCTGCATGCTGAAATTAGGGTTTCTATGGGCCCTGTCACCCCTTCCTTACTATTCGCACTCCCTAGGCCATTTCTTGGCCCTCCTATTGCCATATTTAGTGATTTCCAGGTACCTCTTTGGCACCCTTAGACCCACAGGTCCTCCTGATGGTTCCACAGGTCTCTGTAAGCTACCAGAACCAAACTCATCTTTCTGCTTGGCTTCCACGTAGCCAGCAATGGGGTTGGCTCTGTAGTCTGCCTTCCAGAGCTTGTACCCCAGTGCCACCACTCAGCAGCAATCACCACACCTCTCTGTCTCCATTTCCTCATCTGGAAAATGGAAGCAGTAACAGCACTTGCCTCCTAAGCTAGTCAGAAGCGTTTATTCCATGGGAAATACTTGGAAGAAGCATTTGAACAGTGGTCAGTACACAGTTTGTCTCAAGTACTAACGACTACTGTCCAAAGCTAGAAAATCCAAATGCTCAGAGAGTAAAAGGCTTAGCCGGGCCTGGTGGCGCACGCCTGTAATCCCAGCACTTGGGAGGTTGAGGCAGGAGGATTGCTGTGAGTTTGAGACCAGTCTGGGCTACAAAAGTGAGCTCAAGACCAGCCTGAACTGCATAGCAAGACCCTGTCTCAAAAAGACCAAAAAAAAAAAA
>PVJA010043195.1:0-16869 GCA_004027025.1 Myocastor coypus | reverse complement strand
CTCTGCCACCATTTTGTTGCTGTTCCGCTGCCATGAACTGGATGCTCTCTGCTGTGTTCCACTCAGCCTTGGGCCAGCCGAATATGGACTGAAACCTCCACAAACTGTGAGCTAAATAAACCTTCCCTTCCTTCATCTTGAGTGTCTGGTAGTTGTCTCAGCAACGAGTAAAAAGTAACTAAGACACTATGGAACTAGGTCCCTATCTTCAATGAATCAGGATTTTTACATAGACATAACACTAACAATCCTTCGTGTCAGATCACACAGAGTAGTAGATTGTACTAGGGCTGACCTATAGAGGTGAGGAGATGAGATAGTCTCTTATATGTAGCAGCATCTGGACTTTTGTAGAGAGTTCTGCTATCATCCTGGCTCATGAAATCCGTAAAGAGAAACCTGCTAATCCTGTCTGTATTTTTACCAACCTCATAAAAATTCTTAGAAAATCTTCCTTGTACATTTTCCCCCCACACCTTCACCTTCCCATCATATCCTCCCATCTCTCTTACACGCGTGCACACACAGACACAGACACAAATGAACTTTGGAAACCATCAAGAAAACAGCTGACTTTCTCTGAAGATACAAGAAAATGAGTGTGTGGAAGGAATCCATCCCATCATTTAAACCAAACAGAATTTCATCTCTTCTCTACATCATAGATACCTAGGATCAAAAAAAATGTTTTTGTGTCAGTTATTCTAATTTGCAGAAAATTTCTTTCCATGTCCAATTCTTATCATGTATTTTAATAAGAAAGCAGGACAGTTGATCCTGATATGTCAGTTTCATTAGACCAAGAAATGCCTAGCCGATTAGTAGGGCCCCACCGGGGTTTGTCTGAATGGATCATGAAAGTATGGTTTGGTGTCCTGGCCTGCTCACCTTTTCATTTGCAAGTGACCTTGACCTTTGTAGCTTTGCTGCTTTGCTTCAGCACATCTTTGGTCATGATGTTCCAACACAGGAGCCGGCTGTCTTGGATTGCATACCCCCAAACCGTGAGCTAAATTAAACTTTTTCTCTTTAAATTGTGAGAAGAAAGTTGACCACCACAGATATACTAGTTTGCTTACCTTCTAAGAAACTACTGCTAGGAACACCCACTAAGGAAAACAGATGTCTAATAAGCACATTGCTTTTGGCATTGATGATGACTTTGGTAACTATGATAAGAATGATGACTGAATTCTACACCTGCATTTCCTCCCAATATTAAATAAAGTTAATTTTCATTGTGCTTTTTTGTTTTTTTCCTGCTGTGAATTCCCAAAGCCTGTGTTGGGTGTAGTCAGAACATGGATGTCTGACAAGGTTCACTATCAGTCTAAGTGCTGCCACACCCTTCTCTTTCCACTTCTAGAACATTCCAATCTCATGGAATTCAACACTCCACTGTAAGTATGATGGAATCAGGAATGAAATCACAGGCTTCAGAAAATAGTTATCATAATGGACAACGTCAAGAACCTCATGATGTCAATCTGTGTTGGCACAGCCTTGGTCCTGTAAAAAATAACATGGGCCAATAAACTTTATTTTCTGTCCAGCTCCCACTTCCCCATAATCTCACAGTCATGCTGGAAATAGAAACTGAGATACCCAAGAGGTTAAATAACAACCTCAAACCTTCACACAGAAGAAAGCAGCAAACAGACCATGATTAAAGGCAGATTCCAGGTTCCACACCAGTGAATCTTAGTACCTAGTCTTTAAAAAGGAAGCCAAGACCCCATAGTAGAGCAGTTAATTTAGAGTGTCTGCGAACAGGGCTCTGTACACTATCTTTTTTTTAAGAATTGTTTATTTTTTTATTCCTTGTTTCAGAACTTTTGTTTGTTTATTTATTTATTTTTATGGCCAGCTCAGCCTGCCCTGAGGCAGGGCTGGCATAGCATGTGGTGCTGGGGATCGAAATGAGGTCCCTGAAGCTGCCTAAGCTTTCCTAAGCAGGTGCTTTAGACCACTGAGCCATCCTGCTGTGCCCTCCATACACTATATTGATTGTAAAACTTGATCTGTGTGAATCAATACAGCTAATGTATATTCAGATATAAAAGGCACTCACCAGCCAGTGATCTGAGTGATCTGCGCCACAGCAAACCTGCCCCATGTCCTTTCATTCTTGCTCATCTGGCAAAAATGGCAGTTGCACAAGTCAGGCTCTGGATAAAAGTCTTCTAAAAAACACTACTTTGCACTCCTAGTTTGAGAAGTTAAGTTTCCTTTAGCTTCCCTTGGAGCAAATTCACGTCATATAATTTTTTAAGCATCACATTCTCACCGATTTCTCCTTTAGAGACTTACCCGCTCTTTCCTCCACCCCTCTGGGGTTCTCTAAAACTCTCAGCCTGGCTGTACAACTCAATACAGAGGTGGTCAAGTGTCAGTGGAGTCAGAGTGGGTGAAAACCACACCCTGGGGGCATCTTTTGGTAGTCCAGGGTCCTGGGAAGGATGAGGGGCAGCATCACACAAGCAGAGCAGGTGCCAGGTCATTCCTGATACTAACCCACCTTCTTGTCCCACCTCTGCGAGATGCAGAGGGTCCTTCACCCTTCTACCCTCAAGTCCACAGGATGTCCCGGCTGCCCTCTAGTGGAGACAGGGCTCCTGGCTGGAGGCTCACAGACTAACTCCTGGGACCAAGACCTATTTGCTCAGGTTACCATGACCTTGTCTCTAGGGTCACACAGCATAGGTATTGACAACTCTGATCTGGATCATCTGGGGACATAACGCAGATGGACGTTGTTCTACAACAGAAACATTGAATTATGAATGTATAGAGTCATTCCTTTGAATGAATTATTGTTAGGTTAAGGTTTACAATTACCTTAAGATAACTGGCAGTCATGTATGTGTGCTGGCTAAATGATAAAACTGTCATGAAATGAAAAAGGTCCCTGCTCTTGAAAAATTGAATTAAGGCCCCGTAGGTTCCAGCATACACTCTGAGGAGGCCGATCTGCCCCATGTCCTTTCAACTCTACTCACCCTCCCCCAGGTTGATTCTCTGATAAATATTTCTTTCTCTCTGAGATGCTGATCAAAGACTTTCCCTGTATCAGTGACAGATGGAGGGCAGGATCAAAGCCACTGTAACCCTGGAGGTCCCCTTCCACGGTTCTCCTGTCAGTAAAGCCAAGTCCCACGTCTACCTCCAGGGAAGAGCACAGAACTCCAGAATGCCACAGTGGGTCAACCCGACATAACTGCTTTCTGAGAACCCAGCCCGAGTGCCAGGCCTGCTCTTTCTCCACAGACTCACCACAGAGTGTTTGGCTTTGCTGTGGCCAAGGCATGGGGGTGGCAGAATGGGAGTAGTTGCCCACCTTTCTGTGTTCTAAGACACTACGAGAATTCTGCTAAGTATGGCTAGTGAAATGGTAACTTTGCTTCCAGATATCTGGGACTCAGAACTAATTCTCCTAGAAAATAAAGAAGGAATGGAAAATAGAGACTGGGAGCCCAGAATGGGGAGCCAGTCTGCTTGGGTGTGATTCTTTACAATTTGGTAGATCTATGGCATTGAGCTAGACTACTTCTCTGTTTCTTAATTTCTCCAACTCTGAGGATTATAATACTACCTTTTTCAAGATTTTATGAAAATAAAATAAAGCAGTATTTGCAAAGAATTTTAAATAATGCCTGATACACAGGTGTATAACAGTATTCTGTATACACAAACACAAAAAGAATCTCTGAGACACTGCTGAAGGACTTCTCTGTATCAGTAATAAATGGGAGGCAGGAGAGAAGCCAGTGGTAACCTCGCAAGGTCTCTCCATGATTTTCCCATCACTTAAACCAAGTCCCAAGTTCCCAACTTACAATATTTCAGTATTTCTTTACCAAAAAAGCTCTGTATCTCTCTCTAGGTCAATTAAGTGCTCAGCTAAAAAATAGTATGTCACAGACCTCTTTGTCTATAGGACTAATAAGATAAAAACACAAACATTTAACTGATTTTGGAAACTCTTTTTCGGAGGAACCTCTCCTTCCTTTTTATTGTGGGTGTTTTTTACTTCTTTTGCTTGCTTAATTGCTCCTAGTGGGACTTCCAGTGTATTTTGAACAAAAGCGTCAGGAGTGGGCATCCTGGCAAAGGAGGGAGATAAAACTCTGAGTGCCAATGACTCAGTTATTCCAGGAAAATGTATCTAGAGTCTGGAAAACACTTTTTTGGAGAGAAAGCTCCAAGAGAAGAAGACACATGGAGAAATGTAACAGAAATGACAGAGAAGAAAATAGGATCAAGTGATGCAGAAACAATCGCCCCTGGTGCAAAGGAGCGAGGACAGCACTTTCGAGTAGCTGGATGCCAGCCAGGAGGCAAACTGAAGCTAACTGAAGCTACCACCAGCTCACTTCCCAGATCTCAGGATCTACACAGGGACCAGAAGAATCATGCGCAGTTGGAGACACAAGGATGATGGAAGACACTGTTTCCTCCTCCAGAGTAGTGTGTGACTTTGGTACAAGTGCCAAGGACAACAGGAGCGGTCATAGAATGTCCTTCTGTTATGCACTCTAAGTGATTTAAGTGATTTTAACCCTTCAAGTATTTTTACCGAAAAGAATGGCTTGCACTTATTATAGCCTGCACAAATTCACCCTTGCATCTGTGCTTTGTGACAGTCCGCGCAGCCTCTCCCCTGCCTTTGTCTATTCTCTAGGCTCACTGTGACAGTTTCTTACTTGTGGCTGCTGTGAGGGAGAGGGGCATGGGAGGTGGTCAGATGAGGAGTGCCAGGCTCTCAGGAGGACGCTGTAAAGGGAGAGTGGCGATAGATGAGAAGAAAGCGTAGAGGTGCGTTCTGACTACTGGGGTGCTTTCGGTGGAGCTGAAGTTTTAGTATTGGGAGTTTTCAGAGGATAGTTAGTCAGGGAAAGGGTGAGATATGGATAACAGGGCTTTTATTTTGTTATTGAAGGAAGCTATGTGGTCATCAGAACTAACTGATAACAAGGAAAATAAACTAAGGAAGACGGGGAAGAGCCAAAGGCTTAGGACAGAAGGATCCAGGAAATACTCAGCAAAAGGGGAGTGGCTGTGGGGAGCCAAGTAAGGTGAAGTTAACAACTCGGGGGGGAGGTGTTTGCAGGTCTGGAAGCAGAACAACCAGACATATTAATACTGTTATCCCAGGGGTTCCAAGTGAAGAAGCTGGAGAAGGAGGTGAGGCCTGGGTCAGGACCTAGATAGGTATTAAATCAGAGCCAGTGAAAGACCAAACATGTTGGAGCTACCACCTAATATGTACACGGAACCCATATTACTAAATGCCTAGAATACATGAAAGAACTTAAAGCAATCCAGTATTGGAAGAGAACACACATCACACATTCTTCAGGCCAATTAATGTGATTCCCAGGTAGCTTCTTGCAGAGTGGCCCCACCTTTGGGATGACCGTTGTAGAACAATCCCAGCCAGAAAAGGAAGCACAGCAAGGCTGGATGAAATGGGCCACAGGGAACTCGTTAAGATTGGTCTCTCTCTCAGTGACCCTGGAGCCAGGGAAACTTCTCTCATTTATTGAGGGTTTGGAACAGCCTAAGGAATGTGCATAACTAATTTGGTGTAAACAAACTGCTGTCCCTACTGCCTTCTGGCATTAGCCAGCTATCTTATTTATCACTGGTTAATAACTTTCCAGGTAAGTAAACAAAGAACAGATGCGGGTGGGATGCTGCCTGCAGGAATCTGTCACTCCATTGTCTCCAGCTTGCCTGAGCTACAAGGAGCCACCTTCCTTAGGCTCTGTTATTTGTTCCTTGCTATCTTGGTACAGTAAACTTCTGACTCATGTCACTACAAGTGCCTCTGACCCTTCACTGCAAAAAATGGGGTTAACTCACTCAGGACCACTTTCTGCAAGGCCGCAGGCATTCGAGAAGTTGACTCAGTATGAGTTCTGGGGTTAGGAGGCCTTGCTGTCCCTCTGCCTGGGTGTGATGGTGGGTTCAGCAGACAACTGGCACTCAATTGTCGCTGAATCAGGATTATTCCTATGCAGTTGATTCACCCAGAGCAGTAACATGCTAACCCATCACAGCGGAAGCCATCAGAGCTAGCTGAGAAATACCATACCGTGAGACCCTGGTTTGGGTGTCCCTTTATCGGTAGGAACACATTGCCAGTGTGGGCCTCCACTCCCATATAACTTAGGCTGGAGCTGAAGTCTCTGCCATCCCAGTCCCTGCCTCTCATCGGGATCCCCAGTCTGCTTTTCAGTGGCCTTCAGGCCCCTGTGCCTGTCCTTTCCTCGTCTACTCTTGAACCTTGGCAGTGGGAACCCATTAAGGAGCTGCCCTAGGACTGAGGTTGAAGCACCCAGCCCTTCCTCACGATGGTATCCCTGACAGCATCAGCTCTGTGTGACTGTCTTGGGAAGCTGCACCACGGTCACTCACCGAATGTTGCCTCTGGAGCTCTGCTCAGGAAGCAGAGAACCACGATCTTCCAGCTGTCTCCAGCTGCCAAAGATTCTATTTTCTGATGCAGTTCTCCTGGAGTAGAGAAGATGCTAATTTTCCTGTGCCTCCCAACTGGCAGCTAGACCACGGGCTTCTGCAGCCCGGTGGCTTCTCTTCAGAGGTGCCAGCCACTTCTTCTGTGTCATGTAATCCTATTTCTTGTCCTGGGTTATTTCCATCATGATTCTTTTTTTTTTTTTTTTTCCAATCATCATTCTTATGTACTCTCATTTAACTTCAGTTCTCCAAGGTATGGGCCCTGAACCCCAGATAATTTGTTCTTGAGAATCCAAGCTTCTAACACTCAGTGCTCTGATATCTTGTCTTTCTGATACAGGAAGAAAAAACTGATCTGGGTGGATCACCTCCAATACAGAACTGCAAATAATATAGAGAAAACCGATCCCCAACCTGAAAAGGACCTGGATCAAGTTCATGTTCTCTAAAAATGAAGAATGAATTTTAGGAACAAACGGAGGTAATGAGCAGAACATATTTATTGAGAGAAAGAAAGTTCCTAATGGGTGGTCACCAGGACTCTCTCTCTTCCAGGGACTCTTATAATGGAAAAACCACGTGGTGGGGTGGGTCTAAGGTGGAAACCATGGAAAGTCATTTAGGTGGACATGAGATGGGAGAAAACTATGGTCAACCAATGAGGTTACAAGCACCATTGCTCAGGTGAAATTGATTAAAGCCAATGCCAAATGGGGAAGGGAGTCATGTAGCAAGCAGGCATGAATATGGCACAGGGTGTTTCCCTGTTGGGGTCGGGTTACTGATTCATTTAGGCTCTTTAAGGTGATGGATACTTATTTAGAATATCAATCCCTGATGCACATTCCTAGGGAAGTACGTGGCCATATTACTTTTCGCTTTGCCTTGCAGTCCGGCGCACAGCAGGGCTGTCTGCCTCTTGCAAAGCTGTAGAGTCTCCTTGCCTTTCATCTTGTCTCCTTGAGGGCCTGGCCCTGTCTGACCACTATAATATTTCTATCTGATTTAGCTGCCTACAATATGACCGTGTTCTGCTGTTTCACTCGGTGTTCAAAGACTGGAATCTTCCTGGGTTCGTTGTTCATAATAGAAACAAAAGGAAGTTGGGAGGCCTCCCAGCTAAAAGTCCTAAGTTCAATCCCTGGTGCAAAATCCCTGGAAATGAGCCTGGAGACAGAGCCTATGACCTTCTGCGGCTTCAAGGACTACATCAAAGCTGAAGCACCAGACCGCCCAAAACATTAGATACTACCTCAATAGCATTATGCAGATTACTCTCCACATATCCTCTCTGCATTATGGCAGAAGTAAATGTAGCCGCCCCCCACACCTAGCTCAGCTCACAGCACTCACCTACCTCCTAAAGTTCTCAGTCATTCCTCCTAGGACAAAAAAAAAAAAAAAAAAGAAGGAATATTGCTTAAAGTGCAATTTTTAAGTGAAAAAACTGAGGGCTCTCAGTGACTGGATAAAAACTAAATACAGGGGAATGGCATGTCCCTGTACTCCCTGGAATGTCTGCCTATCTGAAATATGTCTGCTTATTTCAATCAGGAACAATGGGCCAAGAAAAATTCCAGACTGCTAGTTTCAGGTACAATAGCAGAACAAACTTGGGCTGTCCGACTTCTAACCTAGAGATGATCTGAGTTAGACAACAAAGACGCTTAGTATCTTATAGGCCAAATCGCTATGCATGATATAGGCCTGACATCAATATTTTACACTGAGAGAGATATACCAGTTCACGTAGCCAGATGCTACCATATATATATATATATATATATATATATATATATGCCATGGGGGTGGGGCTGCTACAGCATGTGGTACCAGGGATCAAACCTTGGTCCTTGAGGTTACCTAAGCTTGCCTAAGCAGGTGCTTTAGACTGCTGAGCCATCTTTCAGGCCCCCCACATGTGTTTGAGAATGGCAGCTCTTTGCACTTATAGACTGCACACTTTGCAATATTCTCCTGTTCACTTGAATTGAAAACAAAGGGCCAATGAAGATCTCAGTCTGCAAATTTTAGCTAAAACAGCAGAACAAATGTGAAACATCACTGAGACTTCCAAAGTAGACTTTGTTATTGAGACACTCATGAGTGTGCTAGCTATTGCACTTAATAGCTGCACTATATTCTTCCATTCACTTACAGTAGGCACAAAGGGCTCAAGTGTATTCCTGTCTACAAACTTTATTTAAAGCAACAGAACAATCTGGGAAATCACTGAGATTTCTAGTGTAGATTTCATGCTAATGTGACATTCACTAAAATGCTGCCTCTTGCTTTTCAACAGAACTGCACAGAAATTTCTGAGATAAAATGATAATCATTACAGAAGACTGGAATAGGAATACTCTGAAAATGACTATGGCGGATAAGCAAATATTCCAGTGACAAAAGCCCTACACCATTACTTGGATCAAATTTATACCAAACACTGAGAGCTCTCACTGTCTCCCATTAGAAACAGCACTTTATCAATACTCTTCATTTACTTTTATTGGCAACAGTGTACCAAGGAAGATCTGAGTCTTCTCATGTCAGCTAAAGAAGCCAAACAGAATTGGGACATTATGTGGACTACTAACAAGATGTTAAGAACTCCATTGCCAGGGAAAGATGCAGACACAGCTACAAACATACTCAGCCACCTTATGTTTGACAAAGGGGCCAAAAATGTTCACGGGAAGAAGGACAGCCTCATTAATAAATGGTTCTGGAAAAACTGGCTTTTCCCATACCAAAGCCTGAAATTAGACCCTTGTCTATCAGCATGTACTAAATTAAGATCAAAATGGGTCAAGGTTCTAAATATTGAAACAGAAACATGTAAAACTATTGGAGGAAGAGAGCAGGTAAAAATCTTAACGACATAGGGGTAGGCAGATACTTCATGAACAAAAATTAAACGACGTGGGAAATACTTCCAAGAATCAAGAACTGGAATATCATCCTACTAAAAAGCTTTTTCATTTCAAAAGAAATTACTGACAGTGAAAAGAAAACCTTTGAATACGAAAAAAAAAAAAAATAGCCAACTGTTCCTTAAACACTTCCATCCAGATCCATCCAGAGCATATAAAGAATTTAAAATAGTCAGACCCTCATAATTCAAAGATCCCACCCAGAAGTGGATATCTGAAATGAATACACACCTCCAAAATGAAGAAGTCAAAATGCCAATAAGTATAAGAAAAATATTGAACATCGCTAGTGATTCAAGAGATGCAAATCAAAATGAAACGGAGATTTCCACCTCATTCCAGAAGCAATATCCTGCATCAAGAGTTGAGCAAATGACAAATGCTGGTGGGGCTGTGAGGAAAAAGGGACCCGGTGGGGGTGTGAACTGCCTCCTCTGTTTCTGGCCTAGTAAGTTCTCTTTCAGAAGCCTGGGCAATCCCAGTTCACACGTCTCCCATACAACTGGTTGATTGCACTGAAACCTCTAATATTCTACTGCATTCCTAAGTGTAATACTCACTGATTGGTATATTAAAGGCATTTTTATTTATAATATTTAACTTACATTGAGTTTATCAGAAGTAAACACATCATAAGTCAAGGGCCATCTTTTGCTGAATCTATGCCCTCCCTTTTCAACCCATGCTGGGCACTATTCCAAATGCACTTGTTTGCAAATATGTGCTCTTCTATTCTTACATGAGGCACTAGATACAGGCTTGTTGGTCTTCTTGGTTTCTAGTGCCATTTAGTTCTTATTCCTTTGATGCCTGGCTGTTCTGTCCATCATCAAAAGTGGGGCACTAAAGTTTCCAACTATCGTGGTCTGGGATTTTTACCAGGAGAACAATATGATACAGGACACATTTTATAATGTTAGTTTATAAGGAATCACCCAAAAATCATATTCAAGTGCAGGAAACCTATCCACATATTAAATGCTAAAGACGCCAGCTGTGGGCCTGGATCCTAATGTCGTGCATGAGTCCAGATCAAAACCCACATCTCACAACAATCCCACCAACAGGAGGTCTGAGCCCAAAACTAAGTCTCATGCAGGTCTGCTTCATGGATCTGTGCTGGAAAGGCCCAAGGGTCAATGGTGGAGGCCAGAACGCCTATGCCAGTGGGATGAAGGATCTCTGTTAGCACACTGAGGGACATGAGCTGGAGCTAGGAAGCAATGCTCAAGGTAAGCACCAGAGCTCCCCAAAAGATCCACAGCCATCCTCCGCAACAGTCCGGTCCTGAGCTCCTCCAGCAATGACGAAAGTTGAGTTCCCATCGGAAAAGGTTATCTGACAAGCTTCTCCCTGAGACTGCACTGTGCACCACCTTCCCCTCCAGTACCAGAAAACGATACTCAAGATGAGGAACAAAGATCTTTCAAAGTTGTCTTAGTTACATTTTACGTGTTGCTGGGACAAATACCAGACACTCAAAATGAAGGAAGGAAAGGTTTATTAAGCTCACAGTTACTGGATATTCGGCTGGCCCCAAGGCTGCGTGAAACAGGGCAGAGAGCATCCAGTTCATGGTGGCAGAGCATCAACAATGGCGACAGAACAATGGGATAACCAGGGAGCAGAGAGCAGCAGCTCCAGTCTGCCTCTCTGTCTCTCTTTAATTTACATCAAGCTCTCTGCCTTAGCCTATCCGCATCAGGCCACACCTATAATTCCCAGTAGTACTCAGTCCAATACGCTCATCAGTGCTAAAACACATAATCCCAGTGACTCATGAGTCAAATCTCAATCTATAGAAGTCCCCGCCCCATGATTGCATGTGGCTTTGGAGGGACAACTAGACATAAACCATAAGAAAAGTTCACCAGGAAAGCCAGCATGACAGGGTCATCCAGCACAACAGCCCAAGAGAACTAGCTGCTTCCCATAGCACCGACAACTTCTTGAAACAGCATGCTTAACAGCATTTTGGCAGCTTCTTCTGTTCTGCCTTTGTGCTGTTGGCTGTGGAGGACCACCAGACCAGCTCTCCTTGAAGGAAGAGTGACTGTCTGTATTTTGGTTGATCCTGACCCTACTTCCTTGTACTGATATGTACAGAGCTGGCTAGGACTTCCGTTTATCCTTTCAACTGGCCTTAAAGCATTCTATATAGTGCTCTAGCTGAGGTGCTGGTGACAGTCTTTGAAGGTGGCATGCATGTTTCCCTAGGAACCTACACCTGCTGCTCTCTGATGTGAGTCAGGAGGAGACAGGACCAGGGGCCAAGGCTCTGTGCTGCCAGCTGGAAATGAGCATAGCGACAGAGGCTCTGACTTCCCAGGCATGTGCTTTCTGCCTGCCTCCTCCTCTTCTTTGCAATGTGATGTTTTTAAATTACTTCCTGAGTTATGTACTAAATGATAATTTTCACTGAGTTTTGAAAAACTCACTAACTTAATTAAAATAGGGAATAATTCAATTTCACTCCAAAAATGTCTTGTTCCCCATCGTAGTAGTCATTATTCCTCCCAGACAAGCACAGAATGGCATTTTGACATAATAGTTGAGATTTGTATATTTTGCTTTTTCTACGAGTTAATAAAATCTGAAAGATACAAGATACTGTGAGAGGAAAAGAAACTGTTGAAACTGTTCAAAAAGAAAAACAATTGGGATGAGAGAAAGGATAAAAGAAAGCAGGAAGGGGAAATATAAATATATCTGCATATATATACAATAACTTGGGTAACTGTCCTACTGATCTCCATTAGTTTATTGAAAGGCTCAGTTGAGGCTTCCTTTTTTCTTCTTTTTAATATTCTGCCCAATTTTGCATACTTCTTTCTGGTAATCTGAACTACTAATTTGAAGAAAATGATATACAATATAACAACTATTTTTGAATTCCTATTATCTTATTTTGGGAAATACTGTATCATTTCTATTTTATTGCCATTATATTATTCTCTTTCAAAAATCATTTTTAAAGATTTATTTATTTATTTATTTATTTATTTATTTTGCTAGACTGGGATTTGAACTTATAATCTTTCACCTGCCAAGCAGGCACTTGTGCCACAGAGCTATAATCCCAGCCCCTTGTCTTTCCTGGAGTGCAAATAAATTAAATCTTACATAATGTTCTCTTTCCTATAAGCTTTATCATAAATCCTTTAGTTCATGTTCCAATTGTTTATTATCTTTAGAATAGATAAAGAATTGCCGTGGTTCCCTTTTTATTTTCTATTTTATTTATTTATTTATTTATTTATTTTTAATGTTTTATTTTTTGGTGGGACCAGTGTTCAAACTCACGACCTTGTACTTGCCAGGCATGCCCTTGCCACAGAGCTATCTCCCAGGCCCAGGTTTCCTTTTTATTGCTAAGTAGCTTTCCAGTGTATGCACAGACCACCATTTGTGTATCCATTTTTCCTACTTATAAAATGGTGCACTTTTATTTATGAGCAATAGCTACCACCTACGCAGGGCAGCCCCACCACCTGAAACTCGGTGGTACAAATCTATAGTTTATTATTTCCAGTGTTACAACTAGAGGATACTTTCACCAAGATGATGTTCCATTCTATTTATTTGCCTGTGACCCAATAAAGAACTGAACAGGGACACTTTATAAACAGACTTGGGAAACTGCACGGACAAGGGAGTCACTCAACTAGACTCTGAATCCCGGACATGTTCTGGCAGCAAGTGTACAAAGAGGGTGACGAGCCTGTCAGATGAGAGGTTCTCTGGGCACAGCTGCTGTGTTCTAACAGAGCCTGTGTGTGCCAGCCTCTGGCCACGTATGAGTTGCATGCTGTTTCTATCAAATTGGTGGATGGGGCCGCAGAAAAGCGCCCAGTGCAAAGCAATTCCTTGGTCCAACTTGAAGGTCTGCAACAAACGATGGAATTCTTCCCTGAACTCTTCTCAGAGTAATGCGTGCACCTCACAGTCCTCTGCCAGGCACGGCACAGTTCTCTAAGAACGGAGCGTGCGCACACTGGGTTGCATCAAAAGGAAAGGAGTCGCTCAGGAGGATGACTACGAGTGTGACCTGTGCAGCGAGACCCTGTAGACCCCGTACTAAGTGCATGAAATAAATAAATACAACATAACAAGAAAGAAGAAGTAGGGATTGGAGGCAGAGCTCCGAGGCAGGGCATTAGCTTTAGCAGCCAAGAAGGCCCTGGGTTTGTCAGCAGCACCCAGCAAAGAACGGCTTCAACAATAGCACATTTTAGAGACCCATATGGCATGAACAAAAGACAGGCTGCTATGAATAGCTCAAGGATGAACATAAACAGTTGTAGGCTAATGAACCTGACATCTGACCATCATAGTGCCAAAGTGGGTCTGCGAAAGAACGCAGAGAGGACTAGACTTGTGTACCTTATAGGCAGAGCAGCTGAAGATGCAGAGATGCATCATTTGTATAGCCCAAAATGTGCCTGCTTCATAGTGACTTGTGGGGAGAGAAAGAGGTTATAAAAAAAATAGCTAAAATCTACAATTTAACTGACAAGTTACTCCAACAATAATTCCTGTTTTACATTTTAAGTGTATAGTTTTATGATTTAAAACAAATTTTAGCAAAGAGCAATTCAGTATAATCATTTTAACTTCCAACATAAACCAAATAATTCCATCTCCTTGATTTACTTCTATGCTGACATCTGTGCTGCACTACATATCCCAAGTACAAGAGGCAGACAAAGTCGGAGGGCTTCGTGTTCTTTCATGAATGTCCTGTAAAAATAGGGAGACCCAGCCGGGCGTGGTGGCTCACGCCTGTAATCCCAGAACTTGGGAGGCTGAGGCAGGAGGATCCATGTGTGTTCGAGACCATCCTGAGCTACCAAAGTGAGCTCAAGGCCAGGCTGAACTGCACATCAAGACCCTGTCTTAAAAAGACAAAAAAATTTAAAAATTATTTAAAAAATAGCAAGACCCACAGTTTTGTATATGCATTCGATTGCAGATGTGTGTACTTCAGAAAGCCAAGCGTCATCTTTTCATCCACTGTCCACTTAAGGGCAAGAGTGGGGCCCGCCAGGGAGCTGTGCAGCACCGGCAGGTCATCAAGGCGCTTGGCAAGGGTTTCCAGGCATCGGGTAGAGTCCTGATGTGGGTATGATCCACTGCCCGGCTACAGGTCTGGTGGGCCCCAGACCCGGGTCGCACAGTTCCCCAGGGGACAGGTAAGGTTGCGCCCAGTGGCTGGGGAGGAGAAGTAGGGTACGACCCCAGAGGGTAGGGCATACCAGGGGTTGGGAACTGTGCTCCCAGGCCTGGCATCCAGGACCGTGAAGACAGAGCCCCATGGACCTAGACGCCCTGGGGCACGAGCTTGGTGAAAGCCCCACAGGGCCGGGGCAGCTCCTGGTATGGCCTATTTGGTGTGGAACACGAACCTGTGGGGCTGGAGCCTGGCACTGCTGCAGCTGGATAAGGCCTCCTGGGCAGCAGACTCAAGGGTCAGGAGGGAGAAAGGGCACCGGGGTCTGCGAGTTGGCTGGCACTGGTATATCACAGGGAGCACCACTCCAAAAGGTGCAGTGGAGGGCGTTGCACTTGGTGGGGGTTGGGGCAGGAGTGAAGGTGCAGCACTCGAGTGCTCCATGGGCTGGAGCCGGGCCAGCCCTGGGGGGCCTGGCTGGACTTGGAGCTGCTCACAGTGGAAGATTTGGCTGAGGAGTGCTCTGGCAGGCGTCTGCCCAGGAAAACTCCCAGAGGTCTTCTTGAGCTGCATCCTTGACGTTTCCACACAGCACAGCAGCAGCTACTCTTCTGCCTTGGTCACCTTCCTCCTTCGCAGTAAGTCACTTTCGCCCTTCACCTTGGGTGCATTCGAGTGCAGTGGCAGGGAGGGGCCCCACGGGTGGATGCAGGAGAAGTTCGCTTTTACTTTTGAATTTTAAAACCTTCTTGTGCATCTCACAGGTGACTTACCATTTTTTTTTTTTAAGACATAGAACCAAAAATTTTAAATTGTGATGAAATCACATTTATGCACTTTTTGCATTTTTTAGGGTTTATCCTTTGTCATCTAGAGCCTTCTTTAATTCAATTTGGTGACCATTGTCCCCTATTTTCTTCTTACAGTCTTATTACTGCATTGCCATTTATGTCTACTGTACAGTTTTATCTATTCTGTGATTTGATGTGAAATAATGGCATAGATTCAAGTGGACTATGAGACCATGCAGTTTTTCTGGATCATTCAGCAAAAACACTGCCCCTCATCTATTGAAATGCTATCAGGCTTCGATAACATATCAAGGGGGCACATGCTGGGGAGATAGCTCCATGCAAGTGTGTCTGCCTGGCAAGCTCAAGGTCCTGAGTTTGAGCCCTGGTACTGCCTGCCTGTGAGCCCCAGGACCAGGCATGGGGGTGCACGCCTGTAATCCCAGCACTACGGAGGCTGAGACAGGAGGAGCCCTAGGAATCCAAATTGTGTAACAAGACTCTGTATAAAAAACAATATATATATATATATATATATATATATATATATATATATATGTATCATGGCATATATGAGGGACTTATTATGTGCTCTAATGCTACTTGTGTCTCTCCCTGCACCACTATGTCTTAGGATCTGTGTTTCAGAGAAAACTTAGATCAAAACCTCTACTCTGCTCTGTCTCAAATATACTTTGGCAAGTTGAAGCCCCTTGTACTTCTCTACTAGATTGGAAACTTCTTCGCAGCTTGATTGTCAGTATTTTGGATAAGAGTACATTGAATTGACAAATCAACTTTAAAAAGATTTCTACATATTCTCTTTCATTGTATGAACTTCTCTAGTCTTTTTTCACACAGCTCTCTATAATGTTTGTCAGGAACACTTTACTACTTTTACTGTGCAGAGTTCTATATTGCCAGCAGATTTACATTTATGCCATGTTTCATGACACCATTGGAAATAGTATGTCATTAATTTCAAATTTGAGCTGTCGTATGTTAGCATACAAAATCATAATTGACTTTGACATAGCAATGAATGGTTTCTACTGAGACTTTGCAAAAACTGCTTGTTTTTTTTACAGATTCTAAATACCTTTCAATATTCATAATTGTGCTATCTGCAGGTAGAGACAATTTCATTCTTCTTTTTAATCTAACTATGCAAAAACATTCTCAGAAAAGGCATTTTCAATTTTATGACATTCTAGTAAATCTTACTAAAGAAGTGTTTTTAACATTTAGCCTTTAAAGAATCTATTAAGAATCTAAAAATTGGGCTGGGGAGAAAATTCAGTAGAACAGGCGCTTGCCTGGAAAGCTCAAGGTCCTGAGTTCAATCCTCGGTTCTGAAAAAAAAAAAAAAAAAAAAAAAAATTAAAAATATTCCTGCAAAAGGACCCAAGTGTTATTGGAAAGAATCGCCGAATTCAGGCCTTTCCTGAAGGTGCTTGTAGCCTAGCACACAGATCTTTACAATTTGGAATACTGT
>PVJA010043194.1:0-16907 GCA_004027025.1 Myocastor coypus | reverse complement strand
ACACACACACACACACTGAGCTCCCTCCCTAAAACCTGTTCAACTACAAGGAAGGATGGGGACAGGCAGATGATGGGGGAATGATTAATGTGCATATGCAAATCTGCCAAAATGAAGCTCATTAATCTGTGCAACCAATGTACACTAATAAAATCTGTGTTTTTGGGAAAAAGAAAGAAAACACAAGCACTGTGTCATAAACATGTTTGCACAGTTGCCCAGGGTAAACTGATTTCCTTGCTTCTAAATTAGAGACATAGGTATCCCAGAGTGACAATTGAACACAACCTAGCAGGTGCCAGCCTACAGCAGATGCTCATACAAAGAAGTCTCTTTAACCATTCCTGTATCAGCACAATACAGCCTTGGGAAGACCTATAAGGAACAAGAACCACGCCATGAGACATGTGCAAATGTGCTCCTTAGGAGCACAGCTGAGCCTGAAGCCCAGGCGCCTGCCTGCAGCCTCACTCCCAGAACAGCATGCTCTAGGATATGGCCTGAGTTAGCACAGGGGAAATGACTCCCTTGGGAGTCACAGCCCCTCTCAGACTAGGAGACAACACTCCGATCTCTATGTTGTGATGGAGCAAAAGCTGCTGCAAAGGAACAACAGAGTCTGGATCCACAGCAATCTGAAATCTCCTGGCAACATTCCCACTCACCAAGCACCTGACTTGACTCTGGTTTTTCTTATCTCTAAGATGCTTATGATATGGACTTCAGGACAACTTCAAGGATTAAACTGAGAGGCCTGTAGAATGCCTGGCACTGCGTCTGGCACACTAGAAGACTTGTTGAACTTCATGTACAGATGATATCCAGACCTGGCTCAAAGTCTCCTCATGGATCTGCCCCTTATTTGTCACCTGGGGACAGTGGAGCATCCACTCACACAGGGTACTGTCCCAGTTTAAATTCTAGCTCAGCCCACTCACAAGCAAGAAGGGGAAAGGCCTCCTGTGCTTCAGTCTCCTGGACTGTACAGTGGGGATCTAATACAGACCTCCCTGAGCCTGCTCTAGGGAGCAGACAACGCATGTAACGTGCTCCACACAGCACTGGCTTTGTCATGAAGCCCTGCAGACATGGTGATCAGTTGAGCCTTCCCTCTACTCTTATCTTACCTTGGACTCTATTAGTTATAGCTTCAAATGCGCCACTTCTAGATTTGTTTGTTCTTCCTGTGGCTAGTGATAGAATCCAGAGCTTCAGCGACCCTACGCAAGCCCTCTACCACTGAACTATATCCCCAGTGCCCTCTAACACTTCTAATTCTGGCATCTGGCTCTCTGCCCACATCCTCCTAATACCCAGGTGGGATCCATAGGCCACAGAGCCTGGTATCACTTAGGAGGCTGTTTAGAAATGCAGATTCTAGGACCAGCAAGATAGCTCAGTGGACTAAGTGACTGTTTTGGCATGCACAAGGATGCATCGGCCCCACCCCTGGGGTGTGCTGAGCTGACCCTGAATCTGGGCATGGTGGCCCATGCCTGGAATCCCCGCGCTGGGGATGCTGAAAACAGGATCATCACTATAAAGCCGAGCTGCATAGTGAGACCCTGTACCAAATACATAAATGAAAAAATAATAATATGAGAGAGGGAGGGGGAGAGAGGGAGGCAGGCAGGCTCTAAGGCGACACCCCAGATCAGCTGGATCAGAATCGGCAAGGTGCAGATCACCAGCTCCTGGCTCAGTGACTCCCATCACCTGCTTCTTGCCTGTTGGGCCTCCTCCCAATTCCGTCCGTGGGCCCTCGCTTCACCTCATCGCACGGACACAGAACTGAAACCCTGCCCCCACGCTCGGCCTCTGCTAGTCTGCATGCCCCTAATCCTCTCACTATGCCCACCAACAGCAAGCTCAGCCCTGGGTGAAGCTCTCACTGCCCACTATATGCTGGTGGCAGCGGCTGCCAAGAGCCACGGAAGCAGCCAGCTAGCCCAGCAGGCAGTTGCTCTCCTCCTCCACCTCCTCCACCCCCTCCACCTCCTCCTCCTCCCCCTCCTCCTCCCCCTCCTCCTTTCCCTGTCCTCCATTCTGTGGAGACTACACCACCAGGACTCCTGGACACACTCTCCAAGTCCTTGCACAGTTGCTTACAAATTCCTTCACAAGTGTAACTACACTCAAGGGATTGTATATGTAATATGCCCAGTGGGAAGAGGGACCACTTCTGTCCTATTCAAATTCTCAGTGCTCAGTACAACATCAGACAAGTATCTGCCGAAAGAGTAGTTGGATGAATGAGTGTTTTACAGCTCTTTGCTACCCCTTTTCCAATAGTCAAAATTAAAGATTTTAGAAGGCAAAAAGTCTCTGACATCAATAAATTTCATTATAAATGCTGGGTTCCACCTGTGTTTGCCTGTCACCTACCCTGGAACTGACACACCCTTCCTACTTAATAGTCATATGCTACAAGGAAAGTACCTGAAACCCCTTCCTTTGCAGCTTTCCTAGATCCATTTCATACAGATCTAGTAGCTAATTCCCAATCTGCCTGCCAAAACCAAGCAAAACAGCACAAGAAAAGGCTAAGGTCGTAGGGGAAAAGTGAATGGCCTTTTGCCTGCTATGCTCATTCTAGAAAGACAGGTCCCAGTGTTGTAGGCAGCGGAGCTGAACAGAAATATTATAGGCAGCCAGACAGGGCTGGGCCCTCAAAGGAGCCAGCAGAAGATGGGACACCTTACAAATGGAGAGACAGGTACCTTCATGTGCACCAGATCTCAAGACCAAAGACTAAACCAATGTAGCCACATACATCAGGGACTAGGGATGGACATCAGGGACTGATATTCTACATAGGTAGCACTCACCTTGAAAAAGCCAGGAAGTGTCACTAGCCCAACCCCCCACAAGAAAAGCCCAGTCGGAATTTGTGGCCACTTACTACATGACTCACTTCACCATTTGATTCCAATTTAATCAATTTTACCTGAGCAACTATACTTATACTTTTACTAATTGGTCATGGTTTTGTCCCAACTCATGCCCATCTTCCAAGTTCCCATGATTCCTACCTAAAATTCATCTTGAATTTTAGAGAACATAAACTCATCCCAGATCTCTTTCAGGTGGAGAGTTTCTTGCCCCGCATCACCAGCTTTGGTCTTCTACAAACTTCCAGGGGCTGGGCACGGCATTTCCAGCAATGGATACAGGTAAGCAAAATCTGATATAAAAAAGTCCTACAAATACCTGGCAGCCTGCTATATCCTGATCTCCTGACTGTGTCAACAGGACAAAAGAATTAAATCAGTAAAAGTAAACAATTTATAAATTTATAAAGGACGGATTACAGTGCTGATGAGGCTAATTTTACACAAAACATAGAAATAATTATATACTATTCTATGGCTAATTTTACACAAAACATAGAAATAATTATATACTATTCTATGGCAATCAATAAACAATTCAAACCTAAGGTCATCTATTATTTAAAACCAGAGCCATAGAAAGGCCATGCTAACAATGAGAAAGCTGGTTCAGTTTTTTCAAAGGCTTTTTCTTGTTTTGATAGGGCCATACCTTTCTCAAAGTTTCAAGAGAATGAGTCTGCTACACAGGAAAATACTTTGCTCAGGGAATACCAAACGGTCATTCATTTGCTAAAGGAACTAAAAAGCCACACCAAGTGGCTGAAAGTTTCTAGATACACCAAGAACACAGGCAGAGCTTTAAAAACCAAACTCGGTCTGCACACAGAGGAAGACAGTGAGGAGGTGGAGGACTTGGATACAAACAGCTCTGCTCTGCCCAGGCAGCCACAAGGTCTCCACCACAGAGCAGCATGCAGGATGTGGCCCTTGGGCTTCATCACTAACACCCCTCCCCAAGCTTTCCTCTCCAGCTCAGACACAGGCCGATGTCCCTGTCTGATATCAACCTTCTCTTAGCGTAGGGCAACGACACTTTGTCTCTCCATTTTCAAACCTCATCACTTCTCCTCCCAAGACAGCAGACTGGGTGGGGCCTTCACTCTGGGCTCTGACAAACAGGTACCTACCCAAAATTGGGAGGATCCTTTCTTTCCTGTGCCTCTTCCGAGGGTGTCAAGCCACCAGCAGGCTGGCAAGAGGACAACCAGGCCCGCAAGTCTTAAGTCCTGTTCTTGCCCTCCTCTCTTCCTGTACCTATTCTCCCCCGTAGTAACAACTATGGCAACTGTCATTAAATACTAGAGTATGGGGCCGGTGAGATAGCTCAGTGGACTAAGCAGTTGCTCAGGCAAGCATAAGGACCCTGGTTAGATCCCCAGCAACACATGCTGGGCCAGCCCCACCCCCAGGAGGATCACTATGAGTTGGAGCTGTGTAGTGAGACCCTGTAATAACCAAATACATTTAAATAAATAAATAAATAAATAAATAAATAAATAAATAAATAAAAATTTTAGAGTAATCATTTCATTTATTCAACAAATAATTACTAAGCACTTGACTGGTACTAGACATTAAGGATAAAAATGACCCAAAGACTTCTTTTCAAGCAGCTTATATTATAATGCAAGGGGAAACTTCACACAAATTAAACAAGGCACTGGGGTGCCCAGAGTGACAATGCTATGGGGAAAAATACAGCCCGAGAAGGAAATGGGGGACGCATGCCGCTCGGGTGTTGGTGGGGTGGTTGGCATGTGTAAACGGTCTGTGAGATCTCTTCTGTGGACAGGTCAGATACATCACATCCAGCAGGAAACAGCAGAAGCAAAGTCCCACAGTGAGCTGAAGGGCGTAAGCACAGTCGAGGTCAGAGAAGGGTGAGGAGTGGAGTTAAGTACCCCAGGTGTCTGGTGAGGCCTTGCTTCCAGTGAGGCCCTGTCCCACACTCTGCTCTGACCGGGCATGGTGCTGCTGGCTGCTTTGTTAAATGCAGGCTGAAAGGCGCATGAGCACTCCAGGGCAGGAAGACACGGCCTGTCAGAAGGCAGCTGTGGCAGCTGCTTGGGGTGGGGGGCAATGGGTAAGAGGCAGAAAAGCCGGACTCTGGAGGTGCCCTGGTGGTGGAGCCCAAATGGGTCTGTTGATGGAATAAACTCAGGATATTGTATAACGGAGGGCATCTTGCTATAGAAAACCAATACTTTGGTTTCTATGTATGAAGTAATGACAATAATTCAAGATAGCACATGATTATATGCCTCCTAGGTTGGGACAGGTAATGCATTATCTAGGTAAGTCAGGAAATCTATATGGGAAAAGTTGAAAGCTAAGAATCGGTTCCACTACTGTATTTTCCACATGCTATCTGGAAGATGATCAAATTACAAGTGAGGAATGTTTTCCTGCCCAACTGCCTTCCTGCGTTTTAATCATATAAAACCATATTGACAATGTGATAATATAAATCAGAGATTCTATTTAAACTCTAAAGAGCAATTCTGGGTAAAGGTAGCATGGGAGTATTCTTCTGTCTTTTATCAGCTTCTCTGGAACAGGGCTCTCTCGCAGAATTTTCCAGAACATTCTGTGTATCTCATATTCGGGTACTAAAGCCATAGTCCACATCTGGTTACAAACAGGCACTTGAAATGTGAGTACTGTGACTGACTAACTGAACTTTTCACTTTCATTTAAATTAATATAGCTTTTATAGCTACTGGCAATTGCATTGGACTACACAGATATAAAGAAATAAAAAATTACCACACAGCAAAACATTTATGAATTATACATTACAGTTATTGTTCTCAAAACTGAGTTACAAAACAAGGCCAGGCACAAAGCAGATTCATAAAATCTGAGACTATGTTCTTAATTTTATTATGCCCTGGATTTACCATCAGACTTTCCTATCTCTCATTATATTCTTTGGAAAGAAATAGGAACCGACTTGGTCTTAACAATCTGCAAGCTCATTTTCTTAGTTTCCACATGCAACACTCATATTTTATAGGCCATCCATCATCCCAGCAATGTCATTCACAATGAGATTTCCTTCCCTGATGTGTAGTCAATGATAACATTTTAAATGTCACATAAAAGTGAAGTGAGACAGAAGAGTGCTGTAACTGGACTATCTTCCTGCTCTAAGTTCAAAGGACTTTACTGTGTTGGTTATCTCCTTGTTTTTCCCAAGATCATAGCAAATAAGAAGAACAGTATTTGTGTCTCTGCTTTTTAATTGAAAACAAACAACAACAAAAAAATCAAGGCAGAGAAAGATTAATGATAGTCCCACTTCACAGAATAAGTTTACAGCTTTATCAGAAAAGGGGAATTTATGAAAGTATGAAGAGAGCAGGTAATACTTAATTTGCTTTGTGTCTTTTTTTCAATTGTACTTTTTCTCTTCATAATTTCTTATATATTTCTTTTTTTTCTTTCTTCCAATTCTACATGCACATATCTGGTAATATGAATAAGTGGTTGGAAGACAACATTATGTATTACAAGAAATACTATGGAATTCATTACTTTAAGTGAAATTCTGTATCACTTATAATCTTTTGTTTCAATTTTAATTTTTACTCTCCTTAGCAAATAAAAACAAAGGAAGCATGAAGATGAAAATTATTTGAAAATGAAAAACAAGAAAACCATTTGCAAATCCTTAGATGTACAAACAGATAAACAGGATTGGTGGTTCTGTCAGTGGTCTGGCACCTCGGGACTCCCATGGTTCTCACAGTGGCTGAGGTCACCAAGATGATGGCCACACAACAAGAAGAGGAAGACAACGTGGTGTGAGAGTGTAGCTGCCCTTGCGAGGTGGCTGTTGGTAGAACAGGCTCCATGCAGTGCCTAGCAAATCCTGTCGCCCGTTCCAGTGACAGCGCACATTCTCCAGTAATCTCCTACATGGACAGCTGGAAAATGAGCTCTTGTTAATCTTGCCTTTGAAATAGTCAGGCTAACCCCAGCAGTATCACTGAATTGTGTGACCCAAGAGATTAACAGGGCAACTCAGTGACTCAAGAGCTGATGCTTAAAGTCATCAATTTAATACATTTTTATTTCAAGAAGATGGAAACTGAGTTTAAGAAACTAATCCTTTCAAAAGAACACCATCTTATTCATTCTACAAGCAAACACCAGTGTGTATGTGACATATCGCTGATATACAGGCAGGTTTGGATAAGCTGCCAAAAGCCACCAACTACTCTAATTTTTATTCCAATGTATTGCTAGAAGCTATACAATTAGAAAACCATCCCTGGCATATATTTGTGTATGTGTACATATAGTATCTCTTAAAATTAGCAACGGTATCCCTCAACATTAAATGAGAACTGAGACACAATGTTACAAAAATTAAGATGAGCAACAGTCCATGTAAATCAATTCATTCATTTAAAAGGGCTCGATGTAAAGACAAAATAAATGCAAGCAATCAGAATAATTTAAAATATTTCAAAAGTCAGTTACTTTGCCATAAGTATACTAAATACACTGCCCGTATATAAAAGTAAATACTACTACCTACAGTGTAGGAAAAGCATAAAACTGTATCATAAATCAAAACCACTATGAATACATTACAGTAGCTCTTCAAGAATACTTTCTTTCCCTTCTAGAAATTGAGAAAGGGTTCTTGAGGAGGGCTGGGTTAGCAGGTCTAGGAAGCAGCGGCACTCAAAGCCTTCACCACACCTAGCAACAGTTCAGACTGCCAGCTAGAGGCATACAGGACTTCATACTTGTCTCACAGTGAAAACTCTAAGTGAACCGCAGTGGGCTCGCTCAGCTGCTGGTAACCTGCTTCTGCCTGTGTTTGTCACTGGGCTAATTATTTTAATGGCCACTGTTAAGAGAAATTCACCTTCTTTCTAAAGTCATTTATTAAAACTTCTCTAAGTCATTGGTTTTAAAAAAGGAACTTCAAGCCATGAATTCAAACAACTTGCGAGACCTAATCCATTTGGCTCTTACTGGTGAGCAAAGTACAGAGGGAAGGGGGTGCAAAAGAGGGCAGAATTCTACCTATGCAAGACACTTTTGATTAAGTAGGAATGGCTCCAAATTCTAATGCTTTATTGAAAATATCTTTCTCATTTCCTGGGAAACTTTCATAGTGGGAAAATTGTTTTTAATTCTTGAAGGACATGCAGGAAAACAAACCAGGCAGGTGTGTGTTGGTCCAAAGCAGGGAACACAGAAAGCCACCGCAAAGGATGGGAGGACATCCAGGGACAGTGCAGAAAACCTTACTGCATTGACCTCCTCTGAGTTTGCTGAAGATGCCAGTGAAATCAACACAGACTGGGTTGAATTTGCCTGACTTACATGAAGAGAGAGAGCCAGGCACCAGGATGCAAAGGGAGGCAGTGCAGATGGGCCGTGTGTGTTCTGCAAGCCAGGCAGTTCCTACAGACCTAACTGAAGGCACATGGTGCAGGGCTTGCACTACTGACTAGCGTGGGCCGGCCCCACCTCTCAGCAGCTGCAGGAGGCAAATAATCTGAGCTCCCTGTGCTCCCCACCACAGTTATAAACACACACAACACAGCCTGTACCTCGTAACCCTAAGTGAGAGGGTGTATGGAGAAGCTTCTCGGCACAGAGGAGAGTCAATAACAAGTAAACATCGGATGTCTAGTGGCGATCACAACAGTCAAGGAGCAATGGCACTTCTCTAAAAGGCTGATCTGAGTATTCGTTAATCCCCCATCATACTGATTAATCAACTGAAGTCCAGAAACAAAATATCCTCCAGATATAATCTGGCTTACTAGTTCCCTAACAGTCACATGACAGACCCACAGAACAGGTTCCAGCAAAGCTACCCTGCTATGGTCATAAGTGGCACTTTAAATACACACACACGGGGCCCAGTGGGATGGCTCAGTGGTCTAAAGCGCCTGCTTGGGAAAGCTTGGGCGGCTTCAGGGACCTCGGTTTGATTCCCGGCACCACATGCTGTGCCAGCCCTGCCCTTGGGGCAGGCTGAGCCGGCCATAAAAATGAATGAATAAACAAATAAAGGCTCTGAAACAAGAAAAAAATAAATAAATAAAATAAAAAATTCTTTAAAAAAAATAATAAAAATAAAAAAAATACACACACACACACACACACGCATGCATGCACGCACACACGCACACATGCAAATGTGCACACACACATACCAAGAAAAGGAAAAACAAAATCCTCAGTTGCCTTGAATCAGTGAAACCAACTTAAGGACTGAAATATAGTAATGACTATTTTCTCAGAAGGTGGCTTCACCGTTGGTAATGGCATCTTTCTGCCTCAACTCTCTGATTGAGTAAGGGATTTTCCAAACAGTTTTTTTTAATTCCGCTATTAAATTTAGGTTTATTGTTTACAATATTGTGGCTTATAAAGTTATAGACAGTCTTTTAAAAAACAACAGTAATTTTAAGTTTTCCTGTGAAGAATGGGTAAGCCCTCCAGGCAGTGCTGTCAAATTAAATCTCCTCAGCATCTTCTCAAGGAGTTCAATACCCTGAAGGTAGAAAATGTAAAACAAAGAAATGCTACATCACCTCTTAGTCGAGCAAAAGTGCACGGAAGACTGGGAGATGGGGAAGACACAGAAGTCTCAAATAAAATGCATGATGTGTGGAGTACCAAAGATCCTCAGCCACAATGGCCACCCAGGGGGACAAGTGTACCCACCACCATGGAACACAGATCCCACCCCCTGCTGCAGAGCACCCGCCTGCTTGCTCATGTCCGGCCTCAGCATGAAGTCAAAGGCAACTCTCCGGCTTGCGCTGTCAGCCCTGTGCAACTGGCACCTGGAGAAGCAGCTTCAGAACAATGCTCCTGGGGTGACTGCTGATGGCAATCCTAAAATAAATTGTTCTGGTGTGTGAACAAAGACACTAAAATTAATGGTCTTTTAAATTTCGTAACAAGAAAATAAACAAAACTTCCTACTCCCTGATACTGTCTCTTTGCCATCAGAAGATGTATTCTACAGATATTCATATATAAATAGAATAAAGATCAATCACAAATAGCTTTTTTTTTTTTTTTTCTTTTATTCAGGGGGGACCCAGCAGGATGGCTCAGTGGTCTAAAGTGCCTGCTTAGGAAAGCTTAGGCGGCTGAAGGGACCGCGGTTCGATCCCCGGCACCACATGCTGCACCAGCTCTGCCCTCAGGGCAGGCTGAGCTGGCCATAAAAATAAATAAATGAACAAACAGAAGTTCTGAAACAAGAAACAAAAAAGCTTACCCAGCCCAAAGAAGTCAGTGTCCTAGCTTTAGAGGTAAGTAGTTGCTAGGGCTGGGGAGATAGCTCAGCAGCATAAGCTGGCCACTTTGTTCGTGCAAAGAAGACTCACTGAGATTTTCCAACTGCCTCTGGCCACATTTGGATGTAAGGTACATCTTTCAGTCCCAGATCTGACCACCCCAGGTGTCACTCCAGGCAGAAGCAAGCAGGGTGGTGAACAGTTTGCAAAACCAGGTCACATAAAGGCTCATGGACAGAACCAATCTGCTAATGTACAGGAGAAAAGACATACAATGGGCAGGAAATCAGTATTCAAATATCAGTAAGTCTGCCTGTGTCCATGGGAGGAAATTTTTCCTGAGAGCCAAGGGTGATCAATGTGCAGAGGTATAGGAAGGAACATTCTAGCTTGATATGAAGAAAACCACAGAATCATTTGAAGTCACTGAAAGGGAACTTCTGTTCTCACCAGAACAGGAATACGACCTACAGATATTAGGTTAACCTCAACACCTTCAAACTTCCTGTCTAGCCCCAAAGATCTGTGATTCAAGATCTCAGACATGCTGCATGGCAAGCATTAGATAGCTGAGGGTTAGTATCTGTGGCAAACTGTCACTATGCCATTTGATGTAGTGCACATACTTAAAATGACCGACAAATATTTGTAAAATAAAAAATGCATAAGAACTCATTTCTATTATTATTATTATTATTATTATTATTATTATTATAATCATTATTATTATTATTATTATTAGCAGCAGCAGCAGCAGTAGGAGTAGTAGTATTGCATCCCTTATAGGTTAGAAGAAAGATGTAGGTCTGCCAGGAACAAACTTCATTATGAAATTCAAAGTGGAAAGGTTGTCCAGGTGAAAACAACCTTATTTGGTAAATCCATCAAGCTCCTGACTCAACACTCACTAGCAATGTGACCACAGGCACAGCTGCTGTCAATGTCCTATGCCACAAACTCACACTGCTGTTCAGTATGGTGTCAGCAGCTCCAGACACAGTTTACCCAGCCCTGCCAATGGGACTGGCGCAACGGAGAAGCTTAGCAACAGCTTCGATCTAGTACAACGGTTCTCAACCTGTGACTCACAGCAGAGGTTGAATAACCAAAACACAGGGGTCGCCTAAAGCCATCGGAAAATACATATTTAAGCCCATGCTATGCCATGGTGAAATGTTATTTATTGGAATTAGTAATTTGAAGGGGCCACCAAAATTATTTTTTGGTTTGGGGTCACCACAACATGAGGAACTGTATTGCAGGATCACGGCATTAGAAAGGTTGAGAGGGGCCTGGCAGGATGGCTCAGTGGTCTAAAGCGCCTGCTTAGGAAAGCTCAGGCGGCTGCAGGGACTGCGGTTCGATCCTCGGCACCACATGCTGCACCAGCCCTGCCCTCAGGGCAGGCTGAGCCGGCCATAAAAATAAACAAACAAACAAAAGTTCTGAAACAAGAAAAAAACTAAAAACTAAAAAATATATATATTTAAAAAAATAGTTTTAAAAAAAATGTTGAGAACTATTGATCTAGTATCACTGTAATTACTGACAGCTAGCAATGCCACTGTGCTACACCACATAGTATTACTGATTTTTTTTAACAAGGCTGTTGAAGGAGAGTCCAAGTCCAGCCCAGCTTCATTTCAACATCCTCAATAAGATCTCAATGCCCTACAAGCAAATGTGTGAGAATGGGGGGGATGGAGATCCCACTCCAACCACAGACGGTCCTCCAGGCTCCAGCCCGCCATGGTCTGTGCAGTTCACACCTCCTCCTTCCCAAGGAGAGACAGACCAGCAAGGGCCTGAGCTGGGCCCCACGCTCACATATTAGCATGTAATGGCCAATGTTCTCCATGAACAACCACCCCCCCCCCCAGCTAACTTAACAACATCAGTGAATGAGTACTAAAATAGTTGGGCAAAACACTGATTAACTAATGTTACTGTTTGCATCTCAACATCTCCACAAAGCCTCATGCAATTGTAGGGTTTTGTTTTAAAGTGGCTGAATCTAGAGTGTGCAGTGCTGGGATTAAGGGTGGGTGGTTGCTAGATCAGTCCACTGATTGGACTGGTACACCCCTAATCCTAACAATGTCAATAAAAGGAGAAGAAAGATGCCTGTCTCCCCACTGTTGCTTTGCTACTTTCGGTGACTGATCTCTGCCAAGTCACCCTACCATGGAGCCAGATTCATGGCCTAAAACTTCTACATACCTGAGCTAAATAAATCATTCCTCCCTTAACTTTGGGCATCAAATATTCTGTCTCAGCAATAAGAAAAATAACTGAAGCCAGATGCTTATTGTAGAGTACAAACAGCTATCACTTATTAAATATATCATTGGACTTATTTTGTTTACAAATCATATTATTCAACCAACCCTAGAATCTAGCACAGGAGACGTATGTAGCTCAATGGTAGAACACTTGCCTAGTAAGAACCAGGCTCTGGGTTCAATCCCCAGCACTGGCAAAAAGCAAACAGTACTAAAAACTCCATATTTAGGAAGTATCAGACAATGTCAAAAACAAATGTATGACAGAAGCTTAAGCAAGGCTTGGTGACAAATCTACTATCATGTATTAGTAATGCTGCAACCTCAAAATAGTGAAAGGCAGTGAGCTGCCTAGTTATAATGGCTCCACTGGAAAGGAGGAGTTCACCATATATCTGGGAACTTATTATTTTTGCACCACTGTAGTTTTGCATCACTTTGCAGTTGTTTAGCCTAAGCAACTGCCACCAGGAAACCCTCACACACTAGGAGCTGTCATCTGTTTAGCACGAAGAGAAATGTTTTCTGGCACTGAAAGCAGCACTACTGGCTAAAGCCGCACTGGAAATTTCTCTCTGTAGAGGTTCAGCCTCTGCTGGCTGATTCTTTTTCTTTTTCAGAATAAGAAGTAAATATTGGCTTATTATTTTTGTTTTACATAATTACTAAGCTGTGTCCTACTGGCACTGCACACCTGCCATAATCACCCCAGCCCCACACCCTGAGAGCAAGGCCTGGCACTGCCTGCCTCCTCCCCATGGTGGCTGGCAGGGTCTGCATGGCCCTTGTCGCCAAATGGACGTTGAATTCACTGCCCTTTCCATGCTCACAAGCTGCTGACTCAACCAGCACCAACACCATTACTCATACTACACTGTGTCTAGAATGAAAAACACTGGTTCCCAACTCCAGCAGCTTTCCAGTTTAGACTTTGCAGAACAACAATTAATGACTTTCCCATTTGACTAAAACCATAAGCAGCTAATGCTTTCAAAGAAATCTTGTCTTAGGATTTAAAGTTACGAGACACACAGTGGCCCATGTTGTAATTTTTAAACAATCCATGGAAAGCCAAAGCATTGACAGAGTTGGGGAATCTCCTTCTAGAATTAGGTTCTAGGATATTCATGCGTGCATGGGGGGAGTATTTTTTTTTTTTTATCTTGAGCAAAGAATTGGTCAAGACAAGGACAAACAGCAGCAAAGTTTTATTAAAGGTGGTAAAGAAACAGGCTCTGCAGAACAAGCTGGGGCCAAGTGAAAGTAGGAAAAGGAGGGCACTATGCAGCATGACAATGGGCCACTGTGCAAGGGACAAAGCCCCAGTGTGGATGGCCCTTTTAAGTATCACACATTCAAGCCGGGTGTGGTGGCTCACGCCTGTAATCCTAGCACTCGGGAGGCTGAGGCAGGAGGATCTGTGCAAGTTCGAGACCAGCCTGGGCTACAAAAGTGAGCTCTAGGCCAGCCTGAGCTGCATAGTGAGACCCTGTCTCAAAAAGACAATAAATAAATAAATAAATAAATAAATAAATAAATAAATAAATAAATATCACACATTCCTCAGGCGACATCAGGTCTACGACACCCTATGTTCCAGTTCTCAGTAGAAGTCCACATGCACAGCTTTGGGAATGGTTCTGTGCATGCGTGCTGGGCTGCTGTAACTATCAGGTCACACTACTTTCTCAGTCAGTTCTGCCACACCTAATACTCATTCTCATTGGGGCAGATTCCTTAGACACTGGATTACAGGTTTCAAATAATAAATGACATGAAATGGAAGTCCTTATGTTCCTTCTGAATTGAAGCCACTCCATTTTCTGAAGGCAGAATACGATCATCCCTTGGTATCATGGCCTGTGTTTAGATATCACCCCAAGGCCTCATGAAGTCATAGATGGGGATTTTTCAGAGGTGGCTGGATCTAGAGTGGGTGGTGCTAGCACTGATCCCATGGTGCACTGCTTGGCTGAAGTGCACCAGGTTTAAGGGTGTGAGCACTACCTGCCCTGCTTAGTCTGGATAAGATAAAAGGGTAAGAAAAACACCATTGGGGCCCAGCAGGATGGCTCAGTGGTCTACAGTGCCTGCTTAGGAAAGCCTGGGTGGCTGCAGGGACCACGGTTCGATCCCCAACACCACATGCTGCGCCAGCCCTGCCCTCAGGGCAGGCTGAGCCGGCCAGAAAAATAAATAAACAAAAGTTCTGAAACAAGAATAAATAAATAAATAAATAAATTTTTTAAAAAGAAAGACACCATTAAGGTCCCTTGTCATTTTTGGTTTCTTCTGCATGCCATGAACTGTTTCTCCTCTGCAATGCCCCTCTGCCATGTGTCCCTCGGCTTTGCTGCCAGCCAACCACGAACTGAAACCTCTTCAAACTGTAAGCTAAACACAATGTTCCCCCCTTGAATTTTAGGTGTCAAGTATTCTCTCTCAGCAACAAGAAAGTTACTCAAGATACTCTGCATCCATAAAGGCTTTGTGCCAAGACACGTGGCGGTTACCAAGATCTACTGATACTTAAGCCCCTTTTACAAAATGACATTGTGCTTACATACAATGTCTATACAGAGAGGAACAGAGTGTGTGGCAGAGCTGGGGTATGAAAGTACCTAAGGAGGACTGGGTGTACCGTTAGGGACATGGGCTGCTCCAGCAGCAGAGGAAGAAATCCTCAGCAGTAAGGAGTGGAGGCTAAGCTCCCTTTGAGGCAGACGTGCCTCAAGTAACGGTAGTGCCCGCCATCAACAGGCAGAGAAATCGATTTCTAAAGTGTAGTATAAAACCCTGTCTGTTTAAATATCAAAGAAGATGGCAACCATGTCAATGTAACTCCAAGCCTCCACTTTTTCTTCTTTTTTTTTTTTTTTTTTTCCCGGCTGGCTCAGTCTGCTCCGAAGATGAGGCTGGCATGGTATGTGGTGCCAGGAATACATCACAGTCCCCTATTCGTGCCTGAGCAGGTGCTTTAGATTGCTGAGCTATCTCACTGGTCCCCAAGCCTTCACTTTTATCACAGAATTTCATCTATTTTAAGCTACTCAGGCAGCACCCAAATAACCATAGGTCTTCATAGTCTTCAGCCCTTGCACTCCTGGTATTCTAGAGGAAGCAGGAGGCTAGTGCATCTTGTCTTTTACCAATGTGTGTGTGTCAAAATGTTTTTGATCAAGGGACACAGCCTGGTGGTTGAGCACTTGTGGAACATGTGCAGGGAAACCGCTTCCATCTTGACCATGCAAAAGAGCAAAAAGCTTATCCATCCAAAAGGTTTCAAGAGGCTGGAAAAGATAGCTCAGAGGCATAATTACCTACCTGGCATGAACAAGCTTCTGTGTTCATTCCCAGACTTCACGTACCAAACCAGCAGAGGAACAGGACATGGTGATGCATGCCTGCAATGCTAGCATTTAAGAGGTCGAAACAGGGGGTTCTCTATGAGTCTGAGACCAGACCAGGGCTACAAAAGTGAGCACAAGGCCAACTGGAACCACACAGCAAGATCTTCCACAACCAAAAAAAAAAAAAAAAGCCAGAAAGTTTCAAATCTTCCCCAAATTGTTCCTGCATGCACACTATATATGTGAATCACAACCGTATCTGACAGGGTCTGAGAATTCTCATTGGCCACTTATCTATCTTCTCAAAGGTCTCCCTTCTTTTTTCACAGGAACTGCTTCCCTCCCAGCTCTGTTCTTTCCTTTTCTTTTCTCCAAAAGTTACAGAAAATGACAAAGTCCATTAGCCAACTCCTAGCCAGAGGCAAAGTCATTACCCACTAGGAGAAGGGGCCCACAGTCACCTCTGGAGATTATTCTCCATTTCACGGGATGCAGAGATGTTTATACTGTTTTCCCCCCAAGGGCTTCTTCTTGCACTGAAGATATTTTCCTAAAATATTTTTGTTGTAATTATAAAGTCACTACCATCCCCATGTCCCGCTGAGATCAGAAGAGATGGAGATGGTGCCGGGGAGCAGACGGGGCGGGGCGCTTTCCATTCCATCCCAGCCCAGCCCTAATAGCATCTCTGACTTCTTCATCAGCTGAATCGCCTGAATGGCACTGAATTGAATAAAATGCCCCTGACAGAAAATCGGAAGTCTACATCCTGGGAAAATGGTCTTTAAAACTCCTACACTGAGAAGATACCAAACTGTAGAATATAGATTGCTATTTAAAAATCTATACAACTTTTAAGAAAGGGTTGAATTTGGGTCAGCCAAATATATCAGCCCATTAAAGCGCCTGCTTAGGTAGGTGCAGGGCCTGGGGTTCGATCCCTGGCATGCTGTGCTGGTCTTACCCACAGGGGCACACTGAGATGGTGTTTGAGACTGGACGTGGTGGTGTGTGCCTGTAGTCCCAGCACTTGGGAGACTGAAAAAAGGAAAATCATTACAAGTTCAATGTACGTACTGAGACCCTGTACTAAAC